>JALBXZ010000278.1:0-49287 GCA_027580255.1 Therioaphis trifolii
ACATAAAATGTACGTGAGCTTAATAGGATTTACTGACCAATGTATAGAGGTACACAAGTGCATTACATTGTGAATGACTAATTTGATTAGGTTTAGTATTTATAATTCAGCTGTATCCAACTACTTATACACTATAGTATAATTGTAATGAATAGGTACCTATTTATTTAAATTAATACCTGTTTGGGTTATGAAGAACTATTTTTTTTTTATTCTTTATTGTTAATATATTATTTACTCCATCTATCGTGGTAATTTTTATATTTATTTAATTCTGAATGATTTTTCAAAAAAGTATCTGATTTGAATTTACATTTTCAAATGTTTACACTGATTCATTGGGTAGGTATCTTTAAATGTTAAAACATGTTTTAAATTTATTGTTTGATATAAACTAAAATATGTTTGATGATATAGACACTGTCTATACAATCTACTGCTTATTTAAGTAGCGATGTTCATAGCAGTGGCGTATTTAAAATTTTGCCTAAGGAAGGGATTTTCAAATCAAACAAAAATTAATGTTGTCTAATGTTAAAAATGTTCATAAACATGTCTAAAAAAAAAAATGATTGTAATGTGAATAAATATTTTTGTAATATACATTGAAATTAAAAAAAGTGTTGATTTCTATTGAATATTTAAGTGGTTATATAGAACACTGAGATTGTTCCACTCAGATATTGTATACAATCAATTAATAAATCAATTAAAAACTACTTAATGAAAAAAGCTCACAGAAATATTTTACTGCGTCATATCACTTTTACCACCAAGAATTGCATACACATTTTGGTTGTTTTACATTGGATGAGTAGAAACCAAATGCTTATTATTAGAAGAATGATTATAGCTACATAGTGTTATTGATGATATATTTTTACAATACAAAATGTTTTCAATTATATTAACCTTTTAATAGAGTATGACACCACGGGGCATCTGCCATATTTTTAATAACTTTTGATATCAATAATAATCATAAGTGTGTTGTAACTTCAATGATTTTATTCTGTATTTCATTGATATCATCACAAATAATATAACATAAAACAATTTTATACATTGGTAAAAAAAAAAAATCCAAGGGGGATCCACCTCCATATTCCATCTGTAAATACGCCACTGGTTCATAGTTATAACTGAATTATGCACAAGTTGAAATATCTATAAATATTATTTTATTTTCCTGTTTCTTGCAGGACAATTTCTGTGATATATCTAGTCAAAAAAAAAAAACATTAATTTAAGTCAAAAATTGTAATAATAAGTTGAATAATGAATTCTAAAGAACGTGCACGCAATAGATGGAAATTATTAGCAAATACACTCAGTAAAAAGTGTCAAGACCAAATATTTGCAGCGCAAATAAGCTATGATCTCTTTAATATTGAATGCATCAACACTGATTGGTATAAATATTCTGCATGTGTTCAAAGTAATCATTTCTCGGCAAATGTGTGTCGATCTCCTATAATTATTACACCTGAGGAATTGATGGGCTTTAACAACATGGGAATGTTCGTATATGGCCATCTGAAGAGATATTGGCTTACTATGTACTATCGAATCTGGATTTATTCAAAGATAAGACTGTACTAGAGCTGGGCGGCGGTATGAGCTGTTTGGCAGGCATAATGGCAGCTTTATATGGTTTTTGTAGTGATGTTCATTTGACTGATGGAAATCCGAATTCTGTATACAATGTTGAACGTATACTTGAGAAAAATGTGTTTGCAACAAAAGTTACTTGTTCGGTTAGTTATGCTAAACATTTATGTTAATAAAGCAATGAAACCAACACATTAAGTAGAGTTGTTTGTTGTTCTTTAATACATCAAAATTAATCTGATCTTTTTTTTTATTATTATTATTATCACAATTTTTTGTTATTAACCCAATATATATTGTTCGTACTTACTATTTTGTTCTCGAATTTTGGTTAAAAATCTAATTTGTCACTTTTTTTCCCCTTTTTTTCTTTTCTTTTAATACTTAATTACAGTTTGTTTGTGTTTCTGAAATAGTTGTAGTGGATAAATCTGAATTCTTTCTTGTTTCTAAGCATGCTTTTGAAGACATTTAGTTGCCTGAAATGAAAAAGTCAATATTTGAATTTTCAATTTATTCTGGAACTAATGGTAACATTCGCTGATTAGGTGTTGAAATGGGACCAAAGACCTACAAACATTTGTCATTACGATGTGGTACTAGCTGCTGACTGCCTGTTTTTTGATGAAGCTCGTGATGATTTGGTACGTACTATTGCAGCATCATTAGCATTCGGTGGAGTTGCATTGGTTGCGGCTCCGAAACGAGGAACTACATTGTACGAGTTCATAAACATGGCACAGCAAGAGGGTTTGGTATGCACTGTCCAACAAAACTACAACGCATTGGTGTGGGAACGTCACTCCAAACAGGTTCTCTATAACTCATTATACGATTCTGATACACATTATCCATTGTTGATAAGTATAACTAAAGCAACCAAAATTATTAATTGCCAATTTCAATAAAAAATTAAAGTGCAAATAGAATGAGTTTATCTGTTTCTAAAATATTGATAACAACTTCATATTGTTAATAGAGTTGGATGACTTTATGAGTAGTATTCAAAAGTATGATTATTACATACCTGTTACAGGGAACCAATGCGTTTTTTATAGATTCCTGTATATTTAATACAATACTTACGTTTCTGTATTTGATGTTGTATTAGTTATTGTTTTTGTTACTATTATTATTATTATTATTCCTAAAAAATATTACCTACCTATACAAACTTTTATACAAATATCTATATATTTTAAACTAAAATTCCAAAAAAAATAAATGTATATGATATATTGAAGTATGAACTATATTCAACTGGGTCTATTTATTATAGTGTATGCTAATATTTAAATTAAAATGAAATTTTTAATTTTGGCTGTCTAGTTCCACTAGTTAAATCCAGGTTTTAATTTTATAGGTTCCTACCCTTGATATGAAATATTTAATATTAAATTGAGTTTCATATATTCTTAGAGCTTAAAAAACACAACTATATTAAAACAGGGTGTTGATTTATTCAAATTTTTTATTAAAAATATTAAAAAAATGGCATTTATTTAAAATTATTAAATGTTCTTAAAGTTGCCAATTGTTAAAATTGTATTTTGTTGTTCTTGTTTTCAAAGTACTCATTTCCATTATTCAGTTAATTTCTTAATGGCGTAGTTATCATTTGTTTTGAATATAGTATCAAATATTTTTAGTTTAGTAAAATAATATTAATTGTGTTTTTTTTTAAATATGGTGTTATATATATATATATATATATATATATATATATATATATATATATATATATATATATATATATATATATATATATGTATATATATAATTCATTCCCTGATTATAGGAATTTTTAAACAATACCATGCTTTAATTTTAAAATCATATTTTCAAATGTAGATATGTCCTATAAATTTATAATTTATTTATTTGCTGAAATTTATTTTGCAATGAATATTTTTAGTAATTTACTTAGTGACAAAACTACATGATTTGTTATTTTATTTTTAGCTTAATATGTGCAGTCTTTATTATTTTTAATTATTCCAAATAGAAGATTTAAAAATTATCTCAATAAAAATGAACTTAATTGAAAAAGATCTAACCAATGAGAAATAATTAGTTTATGAATACTTACTTATCATTTATGTGTTTATATAAGTTTTCTTACAGTCTTACCTTGTTAGTTTACAAACATTTATCACTAAAAAAAAAAATTAAGTAAAATGATAATGTATGTGTTAATATAGGTTATCTAATAAAGTGGTTTCATTGTTATATTTTAAAATCATTTATGTTCCTATTTGTATTGTTATTATTATTTTTGTTGTTGCTTGATTATTGTAGATTATGTTTAATAGGTACATAAAAAAAAAAAAAAAAAAAAAAAAAAAAAAACTAGAAGTAGGAAATCTTTTAACTTAGGTGAAATCCTGTAATTATAAATTTTTATTGTTATAGTAATTAATAATTATAAACACCAACACATAAAACGTATTGAATTTAATCATATACTTAAATATGGGTATACATTTATATGATATATATTTATATATTATTATAACTTTAGCGCTATTGTAAAACCTAGGGTCCAATCTAGATATAAATAAAATGTGAATTACATTTTAACATGTTAACAATATATTTATTAGTATAATATTGATTATTGTATCTGTGTATTTTTATTTATTGTTATAGATAATTTTAAAAAGACAATTATTTTTTACACTGTTACCACTTTTTAAGTTAATTCAATCTTCTAGTCTTGTTTAGTTATAGTGGTTTAGTGTTTTACTTGTCAAAATAGAAGTGATTTTTATAAATTTTATAAGTATGGAGTTGTTTTGTTAGCTTTTAGATATACTTATATGTGATAATTACAAAAAAAAAAAAAAAATTCTAAATCAATCATATTTAGTTAAAAATATTTGTTCAATATTATGCTTATTAATAAATTACACTGTAACAATTACTATAGATTTTTTAATACATATTTCAGATATTTATATTTTAATAAAACCGTGGATATTCATTCCAAGAACTTTTCTATGTTATACAATAGTGTTATAATTGTTAATACATGTAATTATATAACTATATACCCCATACAATGTATTGAATTAGATTTAAATACATGTATATTATAGTTTATGTTATTATTACAACATATTTTTGAATTTATTTTTAGTATATGATTTAGTAATTAATGATAAAAACATGGTTATTTAAAAAAAAACCACATTAGTAATCTGCCAATTTGTGTCGATCTCCCAATGATTGACAATAACTGACGTGGGCGTGGTAGTGTGCACATCATTGCATGAGAGTTATATTCGGTTACTGTTTTGACATGAGTGTAAAATTAATCAAAGAAAGAACGTTTTGAACTACCCATAGTTGTTCAATACATGTGTCTGTATTTAAAAACTCACTGCCAAGGACCACACTATGAAGTATATCCATAATATCACCATCTAGTTGACCTATTTATGTATTATTATCCGTGTAGAATGCTGAAAGTTCCTTACATACTTGACCAAACAATTATTTAAACTATGAGAGTACATTTATTTTCCTTTCAAAGTCGCTAAAACAATTAATACGTTTTAAACAAATTTAACTTCAAACGTCAGTATCTATTAATTATGTGTTGTCTTAAAACTGATATATTAGGATGATGTATACTAAGTATATACTTAATAATAAGTTGAAATTTGACTAAAAAATCTGGTTATCTATTTTATTCAATTTATTAATGTTTTTGTTATTGGATAATTAATACCTACATAATACATAATAGTACCTAAATACTATTTGTATTTGAATTGGGCAAATTTACTTAAGCATTTAGAATTTAATTTAATTTAATTTTGATGAGGCGTATATTTTAATTTGTTTTGTATTAATTTTAGATTCTGAGTGAAGCGAAAGATCTATTCGTTTTACAATGATACATTTTTTTTTCTGTTAACACTTTCAGGTAGCAATAATGCTCCGAAACATTTTTCGGCTGTTAGAATAGTTCAAAAGTTTCATCCAGTAACTCTATAGATTGGAAATTGCATGTTAATTTCATTAAAAACATTTAATTTCTCTCTCTAAACAATAGTTTTTTTTAAAGAAAAACTGAGTATAAATAGTAAAATTTGCTGTAAATGACAATTTCACTAAATTGTTTGTAATTATTCAATCATAACTCGAAAAGTTATGTTGCTAGAAACTTGAAATTTTGATAATATATTAATGGCTTATTCATACATACTTAATATAAGTATATAATACAAATTGACAATTATTGAGCTGAAAATAGAACTTGAAAAATACTTGGTTTTATTAAAGTTTATCTTTAATAACATTATCAAAAAGAAAATTATAGGATTTTTTTTTGTAATTGGCTGATGTCCTTTAAGATTATTTCTAATACAATTTTCAATATTTGACAAAAATTTCTGAAAATTTAACATGACCTTACCTTTATACTCATGTGACAATACTGAAATTAAAAAAATTGTTTTTCAAGTTTGTTTTATAAACGTTTAAGTTAATTATTATTTATACCTATATACTATTTTTATGTCAATTTTTGACTATAAATGTTCATTGAAAGAATTGGTTCATCTAATCATTATGAACATTTGGATTCTAAAGAAAAACTTTAAATAGGTTAAATAATAAAAATTAAAAAAATTAAAAACTAAAAATGGTTAAATGTATGAACGGTATATATATTTTTTTTTAACTAGAATTTCGCTCAGAATTGATAAATTAAAGAACTGATCTATCATTTCTGTAAAATTCAATTCACGCATCCCCATTATCTTGTCTAAGAAGCGAAAAAAAAACCCACTGTGCGAAATATGTCTTTTTTTTGTTTGTTCGTATCATGTTGTAGGTATTAATATATAATTTACTGCGTATAATCTACTTTAACTTTACTGCTCAAGGGTAGTACAAGTGATCCAAAAGTTACAGTTTAAATTATCTTTTAATCATAAAATTGTATTATTAGTTGGTACTTAGTGAGATAAAAAATTATTCATTTTATCCTAACATTGCTTATTTTAATTTTATTTAAGCGTAAAATCACTATTTCTTTTTTACCTAATATCAATTTAAATAATTTACCTTTGATAATTTGGTATTTTATCATATTATATATATTTTTTTTATTTTTATATTTAAGTTTCAAAAATACTAATAATTTTATAATATTATTGGTAATATAAATTAATAAAAAACCACATTTACCAAAATTTAAATTAAACAATTTTCAGCATACACATTTAAAGTTCAAACTGCAGCAAATATAGATCAATTTTGTATCAATTCATTTTTTCCTTTTATAAGATCTATTTCTAAATATCTGGCGTGACTATATTTTTAGAAACATACTAATTTTATTTACTAATGTATTCTGCTAAATTGTATTGACCTATTTCGTTGAGAATAGTTTCAGTTAGGCAATGTAAATTTACTGACTATTGAATAATGTAGGTATCTATATTAAATTGAAAACACTAACGATTTGTTTTTGTTCTATGAGTATGCTGTAAAATTGGCAACACAGTTGGCCATTGGTTTTCATTATTGTATGCATCTTTATTACAGTATATATTGAGGATTTGTATGTATTGTTATGTTAATCTTTTTACTTTTCTTCATCAATTATGAAACCCCTAAATGTAGTCAAACGTTAAAATATATTAAACACCTTCATTTTATTAATTTCAATAGGTATATTTGGATTTACAAGTAGTTCAGCTCAATAGTAAATGTTAAACGTAACATTTCCATGTAAAATTATAGTCAACATGAAGGCAAGCGCAGAGTAGTTTCATATAGTCGCATGTACTATTTTATACCCGAACAATGATTTATCTTTGTAACGCAAATAAAACGTAAACCTGTCGACATAGCATAACGCGTATTGAACGCGCAGAAAAATGGCCAAGATGTCGCGTAGACTACAATTTATTTTACAACTTTGACACGATTAAAATTTAATTTCTTAAGCTTGTTGCATACTTAATGATTTATTTTTATATCTGTGCAATTTATTATCACTACAAGATGCTTTCGTAATCATGTTCACCCAATTTCAGTCCTACATAATGTATAAATTTCAAAAAAGAAATACTTATAAATCCACATTTTCGAAGAAAAAGTTATGTTTATCATTTTTTTTGTATGATTTTTAAATTTGTTTAGTTTTTTTTTTTTAATGGCAATCACTATTTTTAATTTAATGTGCTGAAGAAAATATTTTTAATTTTAATTTTTGAAAGTATTTATATTTTCGTTTTTTCATATTTTTTCTTTACTACCTACATTAACGACGCAAAAAATATTGGTTGAAAAATAAAAATAAAAATAATATTATTTGTTTCAAAATAATCAAAAGTAGTAGTAGCCATCGAAGAAAAAATGTAGGATACTCATATATATACATTTAATACTCATTCTAACAATATTATTAGTATTTATATACCTAGTAATATTTAGCCGTGGTCGTGGTAAATCGTGATGGCTTACGTCGTCGGCGCTGGCCGAGGACGATATCGACGTAGGTACACGCGTTTCCGGCTTTAAACTTTAATGGGCTGTATCTAATAAATATTATAATTAAAAAGTTGTACGTCCACTGATGGTCCAAGAGATCAGGCATTTTTTCATTACCATTAGTTCAAGTATTTTTAAAAAATTTTTTTTGGCAACCATAAAAAAATTATTTAATAATTACTAATTTTATTTTTTACCATACACGTATTTTTCGCCGTAAACTTTTTCGTATAAAAATTACGCGGTTGACGTATCCGTTTTGACTTCTTTATGCACGGTTTAAAGTTATATCATAAGTCACAGTAGTCTGTGTAGGTAGTATAATATCACGTTTATGTAATTACGTACGTTAACGGTTTTACATGTATGTCGTTCACGGTACTATGTTAGCCGTTGGTACACAACCTAGATTCATTGCAATTATGCTCAATCGTGTAATATATTTATTCTACGACATAGGTATCCGTTTAAAAATTTGATTCACAAAAGCTGAAGAAGATAGATTGCGTTGATATTTATTTGATCGATAGCAAAAATTGTTTTTTTTCTCCGTAATTATCCGGGTGTGTATTTAATGTTCTATAAATATTATGTGCCTATACGGTTTTTTGTTTTTTGGAACCGTCACAAAACGGTTAGTCTTAGAGATTGCCAATCGTCGCGTATTAAACTAGATTCCTGATTTAGATCATTGGTAGTGCCCCCCACAAGCTAAATGCCCTCTATTAGCAACGTCGGCCGCCAAATCGCACGTATCGATTGCTTGCCTCCGCCAGACCGTTAATTTTAGTCGAACGTCCCCCCGCCGGCCACGGTCGTCGTATTTTTTCTTAATAAAAACATTTACGAATTTTTTCTGTATTACCTTGGTCGTATAATCGTATGCAGATGTGCATTCACTATACTTACCATGAAAATGTTTATTTAGTGTATAGTGTACAACCGTGGTTATATGCTGGGTTGTTATTTTACAAAATTATGATTATTATTGTGAAAATAATGAATATTATTTCATAAATCTTCTTTATTATTTTTACCGTGCACATTCGCAGAGTAAATTTCTCTATTTTTATCAATAACAATTAGTTTATTAGATCCGATTTCTGTACGTTATAAAATTATTTTTTGTAAGTACCGATATGATGTTACGATCAGACACGATAACATTTTCTTTGATGATGTTAGTATAGGTGTTCCCTAGCTTCTGCAAAATAGTGGACTCGTTTAATGCATTACTTTTTTGTAAAAATTCAAAGCAAATTATTTTGCCCAATGCTATAAAATATCATATCTACTCGTGTTTCCGTGTCCGTCTGATAATATTCGTCTTGAATATATATTGTGGATATAAGTCATATTTCTATGACAGAGTGTGTGTGTGTGTCGGGAAACAGTCTTGCGTATATTTTTATTGATTTTATCTTACAACCATAAAGAACTTTAAGCGTGAAGTATAAATAATTTTACAGTTATACAGAATACATCCATCATATATGTATGCATGAAGTGTGTTTAAAAGCGACGACGGTCAGACAGAATGTTTATTCATGGATTTAGTACTTATAGGATTTAAAAAAATGGTGTATTCATAATTTTGGCTAGGGTATGAATCAATAGAAACAATTCTAATCTGTTTGTAAAAAAGTGTTTTAAATAGTATTTTAATATCCCTAAAAACTTTAAGTGAACCCTCAAAATAAAAAAAACTAGTTTCGTTTATGTTTAATGTATATGGATTTAAGTATAAAGTTACAACTTAAATTTATATTATCATATGGATTTTTGAGTTGATGAAATAACCTGTTTCAAATAAACTCTAATGATTCATGAAAAAATATGTATAAATTTCATACACTTTATTTTAACAATTTTATAATAAAATAATTTAGATTACCAGACTCTATTTTCTTTTCATTATTGTCAATTCGTCAATCACTTATTCAACAGTGATAAGACTATCTCTATGCACTAAAGCAAATTATCATCCAACGTTTTACTGGCAATATTGTATGGCAATATGTGCCTAACAAAAGGCACAGACACAGAATACCAAAGGATAGGAGAATGTTGTATCTATTGTTTATATTTTGATTCTTAAATATCAACGTATTAAATCTTGGAGTGATGACTATAGTAAATAACATAAGACTACCTATATTAAACTCGTTATTTGCCATTACGTATTTCAATATTATGTGAAATATTTATTATGAATTATAATAAAATAATTATATGTATTATTATATTATTTTTTTTTATTGACCATTTAGAGCAGCAATTATATTTTTGAGCTTTTTTTATTAACGATTATTTCAAAAACGTTCTCAAGAAGCCTTTTCTAAGGATATTATAGGTACCTCCATATTTATTCTTTGTATACACTCTTGGGCTAAACTTTAAGTTGATATTTTATATTCAGTAATAAGGTATAGTGGGAAATGATATTGTGACCGAACTGTGTTGACTTAAGAAATCTAATATATTTCCCGTCAGTTATTTGTATACTTACACAACACACTCCACCGAACTAAACTTATTAATTATCATTGCAAAAACAGTGGCCCCGTGTATAATGTGAAGTTATTTGCCCTTCATATTTTGTGTATCATTTCGCACTCACGGGTGTACGAAATACATGCGCAATGCGTCCATGCGGATCTCGTGTATACATTTTATAATAATAATAATATTTATCATCATCGTTACGGTTTGGTGTTACTCACTTTTCCACAAAAAGATTAATCTTTGACTGAGCGTAAAATTTTTTTGAAATATCAGTGCCTTCGCAGTTCTCACAATTCTTTACTTGTCATAATATTATTTTACTTCAGTGAAGTTGTAACTTGCTGTTCACATTGCTCGTACTTTAAGAAAATGATATTTCAGTTTTATGCGCTCAAGCATTTATTACATGCGTTTGAGATTTTGAAGTAGCTGAATATTATGTTCTAATTGCATTTTCTTGAAATTATATCAAATTACAGAACGTAAAGCAAAATAATGATACATATTAACATTTCGAAGTTCACAATATAATATAGGTATTGTGTATTAGTTAGTGCCTATAATTATTACTTACTCTTTAATAATTGGGAACACGATAAATTATATAAACAACTACCAAAGTTTTACCATCGTATATGTACACAGTACACACTCACGTACGTATAATGTATGCATATACTCGTACCTACACAGCACGCACGCACGCACATACCTACTTGAGTAAATAAGACAACTTCGTTTGTGTACTGTACAAATGATGACAATACGAGACATGAGCGAGGAATACTAGGTTATTTATCATTTGTTATGCTTGTTTTTAAGTCAAATGGGAATCTTACCATTAACTGCGAAAAAATTGGTGGTATTCATTGAGAGTAGATGCTTGGCTGCATAGGCGCTGACTTTTATATTTTAGCACGGGGGCAAATAAAATACTTATACTTATATTTTTTTTTAAACTTAATTGCATTAGGTAGGTACTTAACATTTTATTGATAAAAAAAATTATAATCTAAAATGCTATTTATTTCAATTTAAAAGTATTTCTTCTTGCCATGCACTTATTTATGAATATATTTCCTAATTTTGCTTAGGTTTAAAGATTCTGCTACTGTGTTATGACAGTTTAAAAGTGCCAGACCATTTAATCTGGTTTGCGTCATGGTACTTCTGGTGTAAGTTTTTAACCTTCTCAACATGGAGAACGATCTTTCAGTAGTACATGTAGTGACTGGTACTATGAATATCAATTGCATACATTTCATGAGCTCTGTTAAATGAATGACTAAATACGATTTATTTTTAAAAATATTTAGTAGATCTGCAAATGATGAAACAATTAATCCTTGGCCTTTAATTATATCATGAAACATATCTCTGTGAAGTTTTAGTTTATCAATATTTAAATCATCCTTGTAAAATGTACATATTATTTGTGGTGATATTTTTGGATCAATTAAAAACATTTCCACATTACATAAAAATGATCCAATTTCAGAGTTAAATCTTAGTTGTAAACCAGAAAGTATATGGTCAATGATTTCTTTATGTATTTGATTATATTTACTTTCAGGTGAAAATTCAAAGGACTTACTTACCCCGTCTTCATATTTTTGAGGTATTTTTCGTTTTCTAGATTCTTTTGGTGCATCTAATTTTAAATCTGACCATTCTTTCTTTGCAGATTTCCATAAAATGTGAAACGTATGTCTCAAATTTGATATAGTATCTTTTAAATTATGGACAAAATGGTTATAGAGAAGTCATATTTTCGACTTTTTGATTCGTTTTAAACCAAGATAGTCTTTAACTGCGAAGTTAACAGCGAAGTGCTGTTTTTACGTTTTACCACCCGTTAAAAAACGAAGAATAGGGGCGACGCCCCCGTTAAAATCTAAGTACGGGGTCAATTGCCCCCGTGTAGTCGGCGCCTATGCTTGGCTGTTGATTAGAGTATTTGTATGCGAGATGAGTTTGTGCAGTCAAATCGGTTGTAATATATTTTAAGAACATCGTTTACTTTTGGGGTAAGAACGTTTTTATACGGTTCAAACTGTTAGTTGAGTTCAATATTGTCCTCCCCATTTTCAGACATGAGACTGTAAATACAATTTTATCAATAATTAATATTGGTATGGTTAAAAATATTGATTTTGCTGTCTGTAGTTGATGATTAAAATTATGTATTAATTAAAAATTTAATTTGTCTGTCTATTATTGATGATTAAAAATGTACAATAAAAAAATTTCTGGCTAAGAAACTGGATAAAATGTATTGGATAATTTTCTCACAAAGTCTAAGCAAGTCATTTTCTTTGTTTGCAATTTACACATTTTTTTTTATATATCTGTTTCTTTTCTCGTCATGTTTTTGCTTTTTTATTTGCACTTCTTAAGGTAATATATGGATCACTTTGCATGTGATTTCAAACGCCAATGTAATTATTAAATATATTTGGTTGAAATGAGTTCAAAAATTTTTTTTTTTAATATTCTATGAAATGATTCCCAATTTTTAGTTGTGCGCATTGTTAAAGATACAAATGTTGTGGGAGGAACTCTGCACCGTTGGTTAAATATGTTTCTTATATGTAATCAAAAAATTGTATTATCCTATGATCTTGTGGTTACAATTCCATTATGTCGTACGAAAAACAATTAAAAAACGCAATTTACATAATATGTATAAAATATACCTGGGCCGCAATTTACGTAGTATATGACTCTGACCTTTTTGTGGGATGCAATCTCCCTGTTGAGCTGATATCACGTTCTTCACAACAACAAACCGGCATTTATGTTGAATATCTCTATAAACTAAAATTATTGCCAGTATCGGTGTATCGAATATATTTTATTTCAAACTGATTTTCTAATCCAGATTTTTAGATAACTTGAATTGATTTATTTCAACCTAATTATTTTTGTGATGGTATAACTATTTGTTGTACTAGGTACAATAATATTAATTAATTTTATTAAAAGTTCTTTTTTATGAAAATCATAAATATGATCCTATTAAATGGTTTTGCTTAATACAAAATGTTTATAGTTCAAATTGCACCTTGTTTTATTCGCGACACAAAATAATTTAATACGCAACAAAATAGTGATACTAAAGCGAACAATTTTTCATGAAATAGAAAACAATTTGTATTGATCTATGCTCTATAAGTACATTTATTATGTATGATAAATCTCAATTATATTCGTGATTAAAGAAGTTTTAAAGAACTTATATCGAATTATTATATACTATATAACTAGTATAAAGTATCAATAATTTTTGTTTTGTCTTTATTATAGTAGAGGTACTTAGTTAATTGTAGCTGGTTAAAGAATAAAAGTATTTAAACGCATTGTTCCGGCTGTAACTTGGCGTAACATTTAATTTACCTATGGAAAAATATAACTCTAGGAACAGATCCTCATTTTATCCACATTCCGTTAAATTTTGCTTTGATATTGATGTTGTCTTTTAAATTTTTACAGACAAACAATTGTGTGTATAAATAAAAGAGTAAATAAGGAATGGTTTTTAGTGAACGAAAAATTATTGTAGAATAAATGATTTTGCCATTAAAAACGAATGAGTATTAAAATAGTCACTATTGTTGACTTTTTACGTAGCATTTATTTCAAGATCTGTTTTCGATTTCGAAATTTTAAGCATCTTTAAAATGCAAGGTAAAAATATAATAAAGCATGAGATGATTATTCATTATAACAATTTAAAATGTGTATTAGTTTGCATTTTCATATTATGTTGTTTAAGTGTTTTTGATATTTCGAGTCTGCTTTCATTTCTCAGATTTAAAAATATAATGTGTTTGACTAAGTTCAAGTTTTTATTTTTATGAGAACGGGAAATTATTGAAAAATAATTACAATTATTATTAATATTTATTTTAGTCACTTTGTTAGGTTATTCACTAGGTATACTGAAAGTCAGAATGTGTTACAATGTATTTGTTTATTGAGGTACATGTACATTACTTACGTTATTTTTCAATAATGATTGAGTTGTTTTTAATTTACATTTTTTTAATCGAAGATTGCTTTTTATATTTACTAATAGCACTTTTAATCTTTTAAAATGTTTTCAACAATTATTTCTTATGAAAAATTAAACGAAGAACTTATTAGATTTTTATGTATGATGACGATTTGGTATCTATAATAGTAGCAAACTAGAAATAATTAATACTAAAATCATGATTCAGGTAACATTAATAATTTAATTTAAATATTTAAATGTAAAACTTTCTACCGTGTAATGAAGTCATAAAAAATGTAACGAATATTTAAAGTAACACTTTTAAACAGTCAACTGATTTAACTATATATATTTGATAGGGAGACAATAAATGTAGCTAAAATATACATTTTACTCTAAACGTTATACAGCTACCAGAAAAATATAAATACTATAATCAATTGTTTTGACACATTATTAATGAAATGTATTTTTAGGACGGAATTCTGGAAATCGACGGGCAAGAAATTTTGCGATTTTTGCAAATGTTGGATTGCAGATAATAAGCCTGTGAGTATATTGTATAGTTTTTATGTTATGTTTTTATTTTATGACTTTGAAGATTGTATTGTAAATGTTTTTTTTTCCTTGACAGAGTATTCAATTCCATGAAAATGGAAAACGTCACCAAAGTAGCGTGGCCAAACGGCTGGTGGACATTAAAAAAAACAGCGCCATCGAACGGAAAGAAGAACAAAAACTGGAAATGGACATGAAACGAATGGAACAGGTATGTGCACTTCAAGAATAACTCGTGAAAATTGCAATATGTCACGTATGTTGTTTACGATTTACTCAGTGAATTCTGTTACTATTTTGTGCACTTATAATCATATAGCAACAACTCAAGTTATAACAAGTTCAATTCCTTTGATTCTAGTTCATATAATTAGAGGCATACCCAGGTTTTTGCCAAAGAATATTGTATACAAATATAAATAACAATAAACATGCATTATATAGATAAATTAAAAACCAACATTTAAGACTGGTTTATGTTTATTCAAACAGGTATTTATCTGATCGATAAAATAAATTAAAAATGGCATAAATGTATTTATCGGCAGTATGAAGAAATTTTATAACCATTGGTTTTCGTTAAAAATTTCTTGAAATACGAGTATCGATTCCAACAGTTTTAAAACCTCAGATAAATGTATTGCTACGGTTAAATCCATACTATTTCTTAGCAGTGCTTTACTTAACGTTATGTACTGAAATATTGTTGTTAACCAATTATAAACGATTGAAATTTTAATATTTTTTAGTTCTTGATAATCAACATGTAGGGGGGGAGGTGAGACTCCAAAACCACTTCCTAAGGTACGCCTTTGATTGGAGTAAAACGTGACATTAGGTTAATTGTAAATAATAATTTTCGGCTAAATCATGTATTTTTTCTCTGGAACGTCTCGCAGAACGCGATGAAAGCGTACTACAATGACATACAGAACAATCCCGATTATTCGTCACAAGTGCTGATCAAAGAAAAAGGCATCTCAATACGCCCCACGCCGTACATGATGACTCCGCAGCCGATCGGGCCCCAGGTGAACATCAGCTACTCGAAAAACAACATGCCCGTGTCCATCAAACCGGTGCCGGCGCCCAAGCCCGAGTACGTGTGGCACCAGTCCAGGACTGACGACGGTTCTGATATGATGTACTACTGGAACACCGAGACCGGAGGTTGGTGTAGGTCGCGCGCGACCCGGGTAAAAGGTCGCCGCAGGGTCGAGTTCGATTGTTGTCTAACGCCGGTCGTTTTTGTGTGTGCGTTTCTAGAATCGGTTTGGGAGCCGCCGGCCGAGGGTTTTCTGAGCGTGGCTGAACAGGAGGCAGAAGAGAAGAAGAAAAACAAGGAGAAGGCGTCCAAGAAAAAGGTGCCGGCCACCGGACCCAAGGCGAAGCGGAAACGGACGGAAAAAGAAGGCGGAGACAACGACGAAGACGGTGACAACGGAGAGGAAACGGTCGAACCGGACCAGGCGGCTGCTGCTGCTGCTGCTGCTCCGGTACGTGGTGAATTCGAACCGTTCATGATGGAGACGACGCGCATCGGATCTTGGAAAGCGGTGGAAACTGTGTAAGTAGAAAACTCATCTTCTACAATGTTCCTATCAAATTAACTCACTGTTAAAAATCTCATTGAGTCAATATTATAATACATTGATATGTTGAAATCATCGGTTCGGAAATTGAACTAGAGACGCGAGAGGCTGTCCAGAATGAGTTTATACATTTGATTTTTACATGATCAATTCTCATTTATACGTTGCGTACTCAAGAGCTCACTGATAAAAATTTCGGGTCATGATTTTTGAAATTTCACAACGTTGTTAATTGAGTGTATTAGTTTGATTGTATATAATTTTCAGAACTTTTTGTCAAGTATTAAAAATTTAATTAGAGATAAACATTAAAAAAACAAGGTATTTCAAATGTTCTATTTCTAGTCCAAATATTTACAAATTTCTTTGAAACTTTCGTAACATATGTCACAATACGATATTTAGTGAAAATTTCATGATTCTAGCAACATTAATTTTTGACTAAATAACTAAAATTGATTTTGTGAAATTTCACCGGTTGCACTCGATTCTTCGCCCCCCCCCCCCCTGGAAAAACTATTGAAAAGAGAGAAAAATTACCTGAAAAATTACCCAATCAACATGCGATTTCTGATCTGTAGAGTTGCTTAATAAAACTTTCAGAGCATAATCACTACCTGTAAATGCAATAATAGAAAAAATAAACATCATTGTAAAACCAATTGATCCTTCGCTCTACTTAAAATCTAAAAATGGTCTTCAAATTATTAAAATATAAATATTCCTTGAGATATACAAAAAGAAGTTTTTGAATAAACGTCAGATTGTATTGCTAAAAGTTACAAATTAGATAAAACAAAAACAAAATTCGTAAAAAGTGTAATTTGAGTCATAATTCAAAGTTTAAATGCGTTTAAAAAATAATTCATCAAGATAATCTTTTTAAAAGTTTAAGTGTAGATAAAAAAATATGTAGTGATTTTTTTTATAAAGCTAAGATTTTACCCGATTGAGTTTTAAAAATGTTATTTATTTTGGTTGAAAAAAAAATTGCTTTTTACGTGTAAATAATAATTCTCTCTAAAATTGAAAATTTTAATACATGTACTTATAAAAAAAACTTAGACCAATGGTTTTTGAAACTTTTTCATCACTATTAGTAAAGTAAATTAGTTAAGTGATATTAAATTTTCTTTGTTTAATATCAGCAGTTGAAAATGTTACTAAGTAAAAATTTCAAAAATGAGGTATTTTCAAAGTTCTATATATTTGGTTAAATGGGTCCTTATTGTTTTGACAAGTTTGTATAAAAGGTTTTTGACAGGTGGTAAAAATTTCATGTTTCTAGCATTGTTATTTTTTGATTTGTGTTTTAATATCTAAAATTCATTTCATGAAATCTGGTTTGAAGTAAATGTTATTGTTTCACTTAATTTGTTGTTAGCTCTTACTCATGCTTCGAAAAAATTTTGATAATAGAGAAAAATTACCTCTTTTAAATAGGTACTTTAAGTACCAGCTTCATATTATGTAGAATGTATGAAGTCGCCAAAGTTTTGGATTACTACAAGAACAGTGAGAACACTTAATAACAATCATAAAAAAAAAAAAAAAAAAAAAAAACGTTGTAAATTTGACATTGTTCGTTTATTAGAATTTAAAAATAATAACTCAATATTAACTTTCATTAATATTGTTTATGCTACATTCGTGTAACATTATTTCTTGGTTAATTTAATTTTAAGCATTTATTTATATTGATAAAAATTTGATATATTTATTGTTTATGGCTTTTTATAGCCCGCAACCTGTTATTGATCTCCAGTTGCCAGAACAAGAGTTTGTGGCCATCAAGGTTCCGAATACCAAGGAAAAAGAACACACATTTAAGGAAAAAGTTGTCGGGAAAGTGGAAGCTGTAATGAAGAATGAGTCAAGCGAAACAATTTCATTTAAGAAGTCCAAGTTTAAAAAATCTAATTGTAGAAAACGTCTAGACGACGACTGATAATATAAAACGAGAATGGTTTACCATCTCTACCCCTTTCTCTTTTCATACATCATGACTATCCTGAATCACCGTTTGGTTTATACATGCATTTAATATTTCACGACTGATGTCTTACTGGTCTGTTTAATATTTCAGATGTAAATAATAAAAGTTTAAACTATTGTACATTGTATGTTAACATGTATTTCTTAATGAGCATTTCACTGTAGATAAAATGAAAAATTTCATTGTGGCGTTGCATCACCAGTACATCAAATGTACTCCTAGTATTTTTACTATAAAACAGACAATCAGTTTTTTTGACTTGACTCTTACTTCTACTAAAGAATTACATATTATTCCACAAAGTATTTTTAAATTAAGTGAATCATACAAAATAACAAATTCGATTTGTCTCCAAACACTCATAAGATATCTAATTGAGTCGATGTTTGAAGAAATTGTTTTATCTATCAAATAAAAGATATGTACTGAGAACATATCAATATGCACATTTAAAATATTATCTACACGATATTGATAAAACAGTAATTGTGTATAAATTATTAGTAATTAAGTTTTAAATGTTATACTTAATTGTGTATTTTAAATCCGCATCAACAGTCTTTTAAAGGGCAGATTGAAAGGTTAGTTAGCTTACTTTTTATACTTGTATTTTTAATTTATGTGTTTTATCAATTTAAAGCTCAAACTACAACCCAATATTAATATGAATACATTATTAATTTGAATTATTATCTAAATAAGTAATCTATTATAAACAAAACAAATTGTACTATGGAAAAAAGTTTAGCCAATTTGCCCTTGGGAAAGTTGACAATACTATTTGGACTCGTCAGCATATATATAAAGTATTAAAATCAGCTTCATTTCTTTATGTAATTTTGTTAGTTAGTACATATTAACAATTAATGGAAATCAAGTACCACTTTGGTGTTAAAATAACAAATAGGTATTTCTTTATAAAAACAATATAAAAACTTCTTGATGATATTCTTGAATCAATTATTTTTATTCATAAAATAACATTTAATTAACCTCTCTTCATATAACTATATGTAAATAAATAAATAAATAAATAAATAAATAAATAAATAAATATATATATATATATATATATATATATATATATATATATATATATATATATTGTATATATGGTACAAATATTAAATATCTCTTTATAAAAAAAAAAATATTTTAATACAATTAATAGTCAACATGCTCCAATTTTAGAAATCTAACTAGCATAATATGATTTTTTTATTATTTTGAAACAATAATAAGCTGAATATGCATTATTATGTTAGAAAAATAGGTAAATTACGTTTTAGATACCTTGAATAGTATAATCAAATGAATCAAGTATTCAAAAACTATTTTAACTAAGTAAATATGAATTTTTGAAAACGTCAAAAAAAAAAAAAAAAATGAACACACTATTGATATGTGTTTTGTTGATTATATAAAATCATATAAAATTTTATAATCACATAGACTTGTTTGGTGATAAAAAAACTATATGTGTAGTATGAAGATTGTATCAGTGCCGTCCTAACCACCATTATCGCCCTGAGGCAACAATATATGACGCTCCCCTCCTCTAAAAAATATAAAACCTCATTCCTTAAATATATTAAATACATATTAATTAAAGGTTCCTCTGCTTATTAAATATTATTTTTATCTTATTTATATACAAGTATTTATTCATTTTTTTTATGACTTTTTTGAAGTTGATACCGATTTCATTATTATGGCTGCATTATAGAAAAAAATTACTATTTTCTCGAAACAATACGTAGTTTCAGTTTTAGTTCACGTATAAATCATACCTTTATAGGCTATACAGTATCTACATCTATCCTTTGGTAATATTGATGTTTATAATACATTATTGTAGGTATGTAACACAGTAGTCTTATTCATTGTTTATATCATTTTATATTTAATAGCACACAAACAATTTAATACGTACTCGTCTTTGATATTACAGTATAAAAAAATAATTGTAATAATATGAAACATCATTTTTTTTTTTTAATTTAAATTTTATTTCATTAATTTTTATGATGCATTGACGCCCCCTAAATTTATAGTACTTTGAACGCCCTGGGGCACTTTCCCCATTTGCCCCTCCCTTGGGACGGCTATGCTAAGTGTTCAGCTCAAATACTCAACTTCATAAATTAATTTGGTCAACTGGTTCTGGTACCCAACCAGACAAAATTTAGTTTTGCTTACAATCATAATTTTGTTACGATCATATTTTAACAGAGTTTTCTGCCACTCTTCTCAGATGTAAAACTAAAAGTCACGTTTCCATTATTGCTTGGAGTCGTTTTAGGATTTTTTTTATTAAAATGATGGCGAGGAACTGCGTGACCCTTAGTGCGCTCACATTTTCGGTCGGTATTAAATACTTTATCGTTTCCTTTACATTTTAAATGCAACCATGTGATCCGTTGGTATTTTTATAAAACTACAACTCCCGGAGAACAAACCAACACTTTTGGTCATTTACCGGAAATGGTCGTCTATAGGATTTCCTTTAGATCGCCATCTATCTACAACCGACTTGTGAGTTGGATTTGTTCATAGTATTAAAACAAATAATCTAATTTGGACGCGTCATAGAACTCATTAACTTCATGTTAAACTATGAAATTAACGACATTTGTATTTAGGGCAAGGCCACAAGTGCCCTTTAAAACTTAAATATTCTCATAAAAATCATGGATGTGTACCTACGCAAAAATTTCTGAAGTATGCGATTAAAACGTACAAAAAACCAGATTCTCGACATTTTTTTTTACTGAAAATTGTAATGAGTGTATCTAACGTGCTAAATGATTAAAAGTATGGAGGTGATACATTTACACAGTGTTTATATCATTTCCATTCCTCACTGAATATAATACACATGTAAAATATAAGCGTCATAAAAAATGTAAACATTTTGCAGTTGTCGGGTAAACACCGATGCATTTTACTAAATAATTTTAATGGTCAGTTATGATTATTTTATCGGCTAAATAACTTATGACGGTTTAAAATGATTACACCGCGCTATACTAAATTGTATGCCATGTATATAAATATTATTGAAATATGCCTTACAATTTCGCAATTTGTACTTACCTACGTCTTTCATTATTTAGTTCACATTGTTATTGAGCATTATTTGTACCCGTTTTATATTCACTGTTCAAATGTTACGTGCAATCGTAATGTATTGTGTGCACATTGCATATTTTAGTAAATGTGAAATATTTGTTATGTTGAATTTCCGTTTTACCGACTACCTATTTATATTTTATAGTTTTAAGTTAATTATTCAAACACGCTTTCATGCTTCTCTGACAACTCGCCGTAAGTATTATACATTTTATTACTTTTTATCCATACCTACACAGTAGAAGCATCTGTTATATTACTCATAGTTAAACGTTCGATGACCTTTGAAGTCGGAGAAGCGTTACATCAGTGTTGATATTTTTCTTTATCCATACACTTGTTTTAAAAAAAAGTCATAAATAGTTTTTTAATAAATACTAATTATATACTAATATAGATTATAGATTTTATTATAGATTTTGAGTTGAGTGATACGGGTTTTATTTTTCTTTGTGAAAAACTCACTGAAGAACATTCCTATAAACGTCGACCCGTCCCTCCGAAGGTTCCGGTTAGACTATTCGAAAAATTACATTTTTTTTTTTATGAAATGAAACAGCTGTTACGAAGTGGCATCGTAGGACAACAATCGGTTTGAAAATAGGAACGGAAAACTGTACTACACGTGTATTATACTAATAATTAATTGACTCGCTTCGGTCTCCTAAAGATACATGCATATTGTGCAAAATGAAAATAAAAAAAGACGATAAGCTTTGTTAAGAAATCAAAAATGTTCACAAACTAGGTGCTCGCGTTCAAATTTAAAACATTAATTCTTGATAATCGTATCATTTTATTACGTTAATCGAATGCCCAATAAAAATTTCGATAACCGCAGGTTTGGCTTGAAGTGGGTTTATGTCTTATTTCATTAAAAACTAGTGGTCTACTGAATCAGTAGTGGTGATAAGAGTTGGATGTAAAAAATCATAAATACGCAATATAATCGTATTATATCGTAATAATCGCTGTTATATTTTAAAAGAAAAAAAAACACGTTGCGTGTGTTCAGATAAAATTTGTTTCCGACAAAACATACATTTTTGCCATGGGGGCTGAAGCTACTGCGATGTTTTCTCGGGAACATTTTCGCAAGTGTGTGTAAAATAATTTAAATTTACCGACAGTGGAAAACAGTGTAAATGTTTATTACACGGATTATTATTCTTTTTTTTTTTTTTTTTGTTTACCGCCCTAAGTGTTTTAGAATGCAAATTTATTGAGACGGTCTGGGGAAACGTTTATACATTATGTCGGCAAATTCACGTATACTATACCGGCGAGATAACTTCGCGATCTCCGTGCCCGAGTTGCACCCCTGGGTATGAACGTTGAAACGTTGTGTTATGTCCGTTTCAACGAATGTGATTACTAGGGCTCGGAAGTTGATGCATTTTGCATTTTTTTTTGGAACATTTTAGACGATGCTTTCCTGGCCACAAATTTGTTTCATACGCATGTGAATCTAAATAACTAATTTTTATTTTGCATTTTTTTGCATTTTTTGGTGTTTATTATTTTTTAAGTCATTTTTTGATATTTACAGGTCATTTTCCAACATTTTTAGTTATTTTTACTGATTTCACACTAGTTCATTTCTTATCGTTTCTTGTCGGCCATTATGCTGATAACTTAAACCACAGACTAAGATTAGTACCTTTCCAATTTTATCTCGACGATTACATTATTGTCGTTGTCGTATTGTAGTGAATAATATTATACCTACATCTTATTATTTTTCGTAATATTTTCGAAATGTCGAAAATTAAAACGGTGGTCCATTTCAGATTTGCCCCAATCACTTCAGTAGACGTCGAGAAAAGTTTTTCCAAGTATAAAAATTTATTAACATATAATCGTCGTTCATTTACTTTCGATAACATAAAATTCGCTCTAATTGTACACTGCAATGATTTTGATTTTTAAATAATTTGTAAGCATTGATAAATTTATAAAACAAATATTTTTAATTTTTTAATTTTCCTATTTCAAGGACATTTTTGTCATTTTTATGTCATATTTTGAATTTTATAGTAAAATAGAGTAAAATATATAAAAAAAAAAGGTATTTATATTAATATAAACTAATATTTGTAATTTTTTAGGTCATTTTTGTAGGACATTTTTTGCCATTTTTATGGTCATTTTTAAGGTCATCAACTTCCGAGCCCTAGTGATTACATTATCGACATGGTCAAACCGATAAACTCGTCAACCGAACAACAGTCGGCCCGGCTCTTAAACCGCGGGGCAAGGTAATTATATAAAATGTATTTCATTGTATCGAGGCCCAGATTAACGCTATTGCAGAGGGTTCAGAAAAACACCGTAAAAGAGTCCTCGCATTTTACTAAAAATATTGAGCGTTGAGAATCATTATAACACGCCTATGTAGTGACATCGTCTTCATTTTTTTTTTCGATTGCATAAGCCATTAGTTTGGTTGGTGCGCACAGTAGCGCCGACCCCTATATCTAGGTATTGCGGTTGCAATACCTGTTAAGGGAGGTGGGTGTGGTAAGGCTGCGAAACACACTAGGTTAGATTTTTGATTGGAGGAAAAAATGAGGGGCAGTTGCTAAACTTATTGTGGAGGCGGATGGGTACTTGCTTTGAAGGTATGCTTATAATGCTTTGCAATACCTCTAAAACTGACTTCGGCACCACTGAGTGCGCACGTGATAGTACATGAAAAATATTGGATTTCTCTGAAATATGATATCCGTGCGTAAAGGTATAGTGACTTTATACCTATAAACGCCTCGCAGCAAAATTATGTACTTAAAAAAAAAAAAAGGAAAAATGAACAAAACGATTCCTCCAAACTCAAAACATAATCCGAAAGCTATGAAATAATTATTGTAAGTACCTATCTTTCAAAATTTACTTGATTTCTACTGTGAAAATTACTTTTGCAACATTTATATCCAACATTAACTTGTACCAGGAACAAAATTTACACATGATGCACGAATGCACGATACGCTTGGATTTTGTTGAAAATTTTTGAAATTTGAATCGACGACAAAGAACCAACTATGCCATATAATTTTGATTTTATTTATAATAATCATTCATTTTGATTCTTCATGTGTATTTTCCACATAATTTATAAAAGATTAGATTAGTTGCAGTGTCGACATTTGGTAGGATACGTTTTAATAGCAGTTTTTCGAATAACTTTGAAATTACTGGGAGAAGACTAATTGGCCTATACGAAGTTGAGGATTCCGGGGGCTTTTTAGGTTTTAGTATGAGAATTATAGTAGAATATTTCCAGAGAATAGGGAAATAAACTGATTTTATAATATGTATCACTTTAAAATCAAATATTCTGATAATAATCTTTTATTTAAAAACAAAAAGTAGAAATTGTATAAATGAATAATACGTAATAATAAAATAAAAACAACATCCATATACATTATATTCGACTAGTTTTACTACACTTAACCTAACCGCCGCCGTCTAAATTGATCATGCAACGACCTTTTTTTCTTTTTTTTTTTTTTTTTTTTTTTTTTTTTGTAATAAATATTGTTTTTAGAAAACGAGTAAGAGCAAAAATCGAGTAATAATTTTAGAATCAAATAGTTATTTTCGAAATAATGAAAAAAATCTTAAAATAAACAATTGATGGGATTTTCGAGTTTCAAATAAAAACAGTGGAAACAACAGCAAGAAAAATCCGTGTTAATTTGAGAACATAATACTCTCTTTAGGCGTATTTTGATACTTCTATATAAGTATTTCACAAAATTAACCTTCTTTCCAAAAAATACAAAATTAACCATATATAAAACAAATTTGAACCAACTTATGACTGTAAAAGTGTAAAAATATAAACACAACTAAGACTACTTATAAAAAAACTTGTATAAATATTTCAGATTTTACAGTCGAAAGTTAGGTATTTTATTAAATAAAAATAAAAATAAATGTCATATTTTATGTAAATAGTGTTGTTTGAGAAGTAATTACAATTACAAACGCTTGTAAAAAATAATTTATTTAGTTGATATTTATGAAACTTGAACCATAAGTAAGAATATTACATATACATATATAACACACCCATTAATCTTACAACATTTGTACCGGATTAATAATTCCAAATTTGCTAAGCTTTTTATTGAAAAATATCACGGATTTACGTGTAATAAATTATTTAAATAAAAATTTGAACTTGAAAAGCGTTAAAAAAATATCCTGCAAAACGATTTTTAAATTTTTTCTGTTCTGTTGGTTAAGCATATGAATGATATGTTATTCGATTTTTAGATTTTTATACCAAATATTTAAAATTTAATTAAATAACAACTTCCAAAAACGATATATTTTCAATAATTAAAAAGGGCAAACGCTCTATATACAGTCTGAAAATGGTAAAATGTTTTAAAAAATCTTTTCAAGTATATTTCATTGCTTCATATGATTCATGACTAAATTTCATTGAATGGATTTTATTGACATTTTTATCTACACTAAATTTTACCCTTTTCACTCAAATCTTTGGTAGTTTTTCCATAAAATTGGAAAAACTATAAAGAACAGAGAAAAATGACCTTTTTAAAATATCAACCAGACTAAATTTATGATCTATTAATATCACGGATGAAACTTTTGAATCATTATTACTAACTTAAAAGTTATTATAATATATACATATAAAAAAAAAAAACAAATCATTGTAAAATCAATATATTCTTCGTTTCACTCATCATCTAAAATACAGAGGCGTGCCCAGCGGGTAGGCCTGGTAGGCCCGGGCTTACCCTGATTTTTAACCTATTAGGCTGATTTTAACCTTAGGCCTATTAAATCAGTTTTGTCCTTTCAATATTATATTTGTTCTAACATTTCTTGATAACATTGTATCAACTGTTAACACACTTTCAATACACTTGCAATCGTCAACCCTCGATATAATTAAATGTTTAAAATTAGTTGAAGCTACAAAAGTAGAGCTTGAACGTTTACGTTCAGATGAACATTTTAGTAACTTTTATACAACATCTGAAATTACAGCTTCGAATTTAAATATTTCTTTATCAAATGATAAAAAACGACGTACGAATATTAATAGTACATTAACTGATTATGTTATAACTTCAACGACTGGTTTTAAAAATACTGATATTACGATTCAAAATATGCGAGTTATGTATTTTACAGTGGTAGATAATATATTAAGTGAAATGAACAAAAGATTTAACGAAAATTCCGATTTTTTATCTGCAATATCAGTATTTAATCCGACATCAAACAATTTTTTAAATGATAATTTTGTTTTAAAATTTACGAATTATTATGACGATGATACGGAGGCTTATGAAGGCCTTGCCGTATGCAAATAATTACTCGATGGTTTAGGTAATCAGGTTTTATCTATATTAAAATAATGTGTGCACAATATATATATATCATAAGATATTGGGGGGGACAAGTTAACCCGGGCCGCGCGGCAAGCTTGGAGAAGCGGCCGCGACGGGCGGTCCTGGGCCTGAGGAGGCGCAGTAATGAAACAGTGTCAGGTTCTATCGATATACTTATAAATTATAATACAAATTAGGGTAGAAACCAGCTCTACCGTCCCGCGAACTCGATGAAGTTGCAGGTTGATCGAGTGGCTTCTTGACGATCGCCTAGAGAGGCGCGCCGGGGGGATTGGTTTTGGTGGCCCTGAAAAGTGCCGTTTCAGGTTGTTCGCAGTCCAGACGGGATCGGCTTCGTCACTTCGCAGGTGCTCGGGTCCCACTGGCAGCGGGCGGTATATCAGCACGCCGAGACGCTCACAATCTCCTAGAGACGGTTACTAGTGATGGGCAAAATATATCGATATTTTTAAATATCGATATTACTAGCTGATATATCGATATTTTTGTATCGATATTAGCCAATAATATTATCGTAGTATCAAAAGATATTATCGATACGATACAAAAATTTATTATGGTTCTAAATATAACCTAATATATACCAATCTATGGAAAGTGGAAGTCTCCCAAATCCCAATAGACAATAAAGTATAAACATAAGCATAACCTTGTCATTAGTCAATACAATGTACACATCGTGTACTACACAATATTATTATTTAATGTACATTTTTATAAATATCAGTAATATCACCGTTAAAATTCCATATTTATTTTGTTTTCTCTGCGACTACATTTAAAAAAATGATTTCTATAAAATCTGTTAAAAACAAAACAATTAAATCTGTGTTTAATTACGTTGATAAATATAATTCTAAATGTAAAATATGTATGAAAAATGTAAAAACTAGTGGAAATACCACAAATTTAAAAACGCATATTATACGGCATCACAAACATATTTTTTTGAACGAGGACAATGTAGATGATCCTACAGCTTCATCAAGTATTGAAAATACTGCAGAAACAGTTAAAGGTATAAACTATAATTTTTTTAGAAATAAAATTAATATTTTTGTTTATTGATATTTTTTACAACAACTTAGTTTTTTTTTATATAGTATTTATTATAATTTATAGCTTTAAATGAAAGACCTACATCATATTCACAAGATCAACCTCCTACTAAAAAAAAGAATATTCAAGTGTCAATTGACCAAGCATTTCACACTGTTCAGTCTTATTCTGGTAAATATTTAATATAAATGTTGATTATTATAAAATATAAATCATTGTTATAATACAATACTCCTATCAAGAATCTACAGATTACTATGAATAGTTTAATTAAGATAATTTTACACAAGCCAAGATTATGTCATACAATAAATAATTATGTATAATGAATTTAAAGTATTGAATATAAAAGAACTTTACTTTAAGAATGTTTTACTTCACTTACTTAAAATATTCCTATAATACCAGATTAAAAATGTAAAGTAATTATATTGTATAAAATTAAATAAACGTTTTGGTAAATTTAATACTAATTTAATAATAATTTCCAAATAAGTAATTAAAAAGTTAAATGGATAGATGATTAGATAATTTGATTAAATAAACAGAAATGATAATAACTGGCATTATTTAAAACCATGATCATATTTCAATGAGATGTATAAATAATTTTAATGTTATAGATGGAGGAATAAAACATGCCAAATTAAGCAATGCTTTGCTATTCATGATAGCCAGAGACGGTCTGCCATTAAGTATTACAGAAAAAGAAGGTTTTAAAGAGTATTGCAAAATCGCTACGCCAAATTTTAAATTGCCTAGTAGACGTACGATAACTCGTATGTTAGACAATAAATATGAAGTTATTGGGAATGCTTTCAAAAAAGTTTTAAGTTCCAGAGAATATGTTACTTTAACAACCGATGCGTGGACGGACACTATGAATAGTAAAAGTTATTTGGGAGTAACAGTCCATTTCATAAATGATAATGAAATAATGTCTGGAATGTTGGATGTTTATCCTTTATCAGAAAGACATACGGCTGGTTATTTAGCAGAAATGTTGATGGAAGTTCAAAATAAATGGAACATAACAAGCTCAAAGGTAGTATGTGTAGTCTCTGATGGAGCACCAAACATTGTTAAAGCCATTCATGACACTTATGGTGAGCAAAGACACTTACATTGCTTTGCCCACATGGTAAATCTTATACCCCAAAAGGCTATTTCAAACGTACCAACTTTAGTTTCACTTCTGACAAAAATAAAACATATTGTGACATTTTTTAAGCACAGTGTAGTAGCTTGTGACAAATTAACTTCCTTACAGCTCCTGGACGGGACTGATAAAGAATCTACGTTGAAACTAAAACAAGAGGTACCGACAAGATGGAACTCTACGTTTTATATGCTAGAAAGATTTAAATTATTAGCATCTAAAATATCAATGGTTTTGTTTGAAATTCCTAATGCACCATTAATGGTAAACGTAACAGAACTTAATGACTTAAATGACATACTATATCTACTTAAACCTCTAGAACTGGTCACTAAAGAAATTTCAGGACAAAACTATATAACAACAAGCAAAGTCATCCCACTAGTGCATACTATAATGTATAAAGTAGAAAATCTGGATGCTAAAAGTGATGTTGGTAAAGCTTTAAGACAAGAGTTAATAACACAAATAAAAAAACGTTTTGAAAACATTGAACATTCACATATACTGGCCATTACAACATTGCTTGATCCCAGGTTCAAGAAAACTCACTTCAAAATACCAATAGCCAATTCTAATGTAATTCAGTATGTAAATAAAGAACTGAAAAAAATAATCAACTCTGAAAAACAAACTTCTCAAAATTTAAGGTAGTATGATATTAGATACTTTTTACAATTGTCATTTTTTTTTAATAATTACAATTTTTATTTTAGGCCAGATCCAAATTTAATAACTGAAAGAAATAAAGGAGATGATAACAATGATTTATGGAGTTATCATAAACAGGTTACCTCAAACTCAAATGGTATAGCAAGTATTGCAAGTACTTCATTTGTCATAGAACCAGAACTTAGGCAATATCTTGATTTACCTTTGATAAAAATTGATGAAAACGTATTAGAGGTTTGGGAGACCTATAAATCAGTGTTTCCTAATCTATTTAAATTGGCCCAAAAGTACTTTTCTTCTGTTGCATTATCAGTGCCATCGGAGCGCTTATTTTCAAAAGCTGGAAATATACTCACGGAGAAACGCAATCGAATTTCCGAAAACCGCCTTTCTAAACTTTGTTTTTTACAATCGATTCCAGACGAATACTGGAACCTATAATTATCTTATCTTTTTAAAATATTTATTTTTATTTTAATTTTTAGTATTAACCTATTTAATTATAATTTATATACTTATGTATTTTATAAACTGTTATAATTGACCCATAACTATTAACTTATAAGTAATAAGTTAATTGGTCAATTGATTATTTAATAATATTATAAATATAATAATGTTTTGAAATTAAATTGTCTTTTTTATTTTATAAACCGTAATTGTAATTCATTTATTATTATTTGTATTTTATATTAAACCATTATTCATTGTAGTGATATATTATGTCTGTAATTGTCCAAAGAGTTCATACAAAAATATTGCACTATAAAGTATAAACCTTAAATTATGATTAACAATATTAGGGACATAAAAATCATACTAATTAGCAAGGCTGGGCAAGTTAATGGTTTTTTTTAACTCAGTTAAGTTAAGTTAATATGCACCAATAACAAATAGTTAAAAGTTAAATGAAAATATAATTTAAACAAAGATATAATAAAGAATTATATAAATGTATAGTTATATTAATAGTTGATTTATGATTAATATTTCATATTATAAATTCAAAATATTTTTATATTTTATTGATAAAATCAAAATACTCAAATAATGAAACGTAAAGAAATTAAAAACAAAATAAATTAACTTAACTTATTTCTTAAAACCATAAATTAATTCGTTAATTTCACGTTAATTAAAAAATAAATTTTATTTTTAATAGTTAAGATAATGAAAATCCAAAAGTAACTAGTTAAGTTAAAAAGTTAAAGTAAAATTAACTTTTTAACTTAACTTTAACTTTTTAACTCGTTAATGTCCAGCCTTGCTAATTAGTAATGATAGAAAATGTATCGATATTCGATATTCTTAAATATCGATATTTTGTTAAAAATATTGTGTTGTATCGATATTTTAATAAAACATCGTATCGATACATAGTATCGATATTTTCAAAAATCTGCCCATCACTAACGGTTACTGATTTCGGCGGCGAGAGTGACCGGTACGTATGAAATTGGTGATGTAGCCGCGGCAAGTCCGGCCAAGGCAGCGGGTGGCACAACGGTAGATAGCCGTCGAACACTGGAGCACTTCGGGCTGGCTGGGCCGAGTCGTCGATACCGTATAGGTAGAGAGCCGTTGAATACTGGAGCACTTCGGGCTGGCTGGGCCGAGTCGTCGATACCGTATAGGTAGAGAGCCGTTGAATACTGGATCGGCTGCGCTTGGTTGCTTGCTTGTTTTGGCTCCGGGCTTCAAAGTGAATCTTGAAAGTTATTGACAGTTTGAAGGAAGTTGATGGAGTGAGTGTTCGTCGAGAACGCACCCGTATTTATACTACTCGAGCGCGTTCTCGTTGACCCGTGTGTTGTATTGATGACATAAAACATGCTTTTTCCCTTTTTGATGTCGTTTGTTCCGGGATGTTTTATCGCGTTATTTCTTGCGTGTTGTGATTATTATCGATAGGCGCCGCGGTTTTTCCCGTGTGGTCGCTTATCGATGATAACCACTAAGTTGTCGTCTTATTGTTCTTTTTGGTGGCCCTGAGAAGGGCCGTTTCATTTGTTCCGTAACAATACCCCCCCTAAATTCGATACCGGGTAAACATAATGTTTCATGGTGTTGAATTTGTTATGCTTTTACACGTACGTCTGCGTATGGACGCCTTGTAAATTGTCCGTCTGATCATATTTCTGGACATATACCATAGTGGTGTGTCATCGTCCGTTAATGTGAAAGATTTGTTTGGGGGTCCGTATTCGTCGAGTTTTTCTGTAACGTATGTCAATGCTGTTGTAATGTTTATATCTGATTCAAACGGTATATATTTGTGTAGCGTGTTTGGTGTCACAAATCTCCAGTCATTAGGCTGGTTCCATTGATCTGTCTTCTTTTTTGATCTGGCCTGGTCGACACTTGTAATCCATGCCACTATTGACTTTGTTTTCTGTCTGTCTGCTTCAGTAGATTGGATTTTTATTGCTCTTACCGAGGCTAATCCTTTCCAGTTTTCTTTGTCTTGTGTTTTCATAATACGCTGTCTTCTTCTTAGTTCAGCTTCCTTTTTTGCTTTTTTTTTCGCGTTTCGCGTCGATGGGTGCCATGGTTGAGTTTGATGAAATATAATTTAGTTGTTTGTTCTTTTATCTGTTTTGGTGTGTTACTTGCTTGATTCTGATTGGTCAAAGTTCATCATGTTTTCCATTGGCCCCTTTTGTTTGTGTTTTTTGTATATTATGTTGAGGTCTGTTCGTCCATTCCGTAGTATGGTCGAACTTGTGACACGTTGAATTGCTTTGGTATATTTGGGTTTTCTAATGATTTCGGGAGGTCTTCTTCTGATACTCTGTTGTTTTCTAGTTCTCCCAATTTTTCCCAGATCGGTAAGAATTTTTTTTCTTTGGTTGTTTGTATAAATGCCTGTATTGCAATTGGGAAATGTTTTGTTATCAAATTTATCGCTTGCTCTTCATTCATTTTCGGTGAGTCGAGGTATTTTAACTCTGCCATCCAATGATGAAAGTGTCCTTGGAAGTCTTTTTTTATTGGTCTTTTTCCCGCCTCTGTACATTTTATGAAAATATCCCATTGTCGATTTTCTGAGAAAAAATGTTTGAGAAATAATTCGGAGAACATATTTTCATTTAATGCAACATCTTTTATCATTGCGTACCATTTTGCTGCTTTACCGCGGAGGTTGTTTTCTATAACTATCAATTTTTCTTCCCTAATGGTGATTTTTTTATGTTCTAGGTATGCAAATATTTCTTTTACAAACTTCTTCGGATGCTCTTCACTTCTTTCTCCGCTAAACGTTGGTGCCGTGATGTCTATTGTTGTTTTGATACTGTTTATTGAGTTGTTTTCTTCTCTCCTGTTGTTCTGTAATCTGATTAGTTCGTAGTTTATTGTTTGAATTTCTTTTTCTTGTTTGGTGGTGGCAATTAACATTTTGGTGTCTGTGTCATTGATTAATTGACGTAATGTTTCATATTGGTTCTCCATGGTTGCTAGTTTCTGTTGTAACAGTTGTGTTACCGTTTCTAGATTTGTGATTTTTTCTTCATATTGTTGTTGTGTCATTGTTGACGATTGCTCAGTTGATGTTCCTTGAATGTTTCTCGTTTTCCTATGTTGCGGACTCATATTGTAAGTGTTGGTTGATTGTGGTTCGTCGGAGAGAGCCACGAGTTGGGCGCCAGTTGATACGGAGGCTTATGAAGGCCTTGCCGTATGCAAATAATTACTCGATGGTTTAGGTAATCAGGTTTTATCTATATTAAAATAATGTGTGCACAATATATATATATCATAAGATATTGGGGGGGACAAGTTAACCCGGGCCGCGCGGCAAGCTTGGAGAAGCGGCCGCGACGGGCGGTCCTGGGCCTGAGGAGGCGCAGTAATGAAACAGTGTCAGGTTCTATCGATATACTTATAAATTATAATACAAATTAGGGTAGAAACCAGCTCTACCGTCCCGCGAACTCGATGAAGTTGCAGGTTGATCGAGTGGCTTCTTGACGATCGCCTAGAGAGGCGCGCCGGGGGGATTGGTTTTGGTGGCCCTGAAAAGTGCCGTTTCAGGTTGTTCGCAGTCCAGACGGGATCGGCTTCGTCACTTCGCAGTAGTGATGTTAAAAAGTAGCAGTCACTGCTACTTTTCACTGTGATTTAATAAGTAGCAGTAACAGTGCCTGCTACTAGTATATAAAATAGCAGTGATTCTTGATCACACTGCTGTTATCAATTATCACCGTAGTATTAAACTGTGAAAAATATTGTAACTGTGAAAAATATTATAACTGTGATATGATCCCAGAGTGATTAACGTAGTCGTACTGTGAAAAATATTTTTCACTGTGATTTCTGATTTGATCATAGAAGCATCGAAATAGATAATATCTTGATCACACTGCTGCTACTAACTGTGATGTGTAAAGTGTGATAAAGGAAAGTAGCAGTTTAGGTAGCAATCACTGCTATTTTCACTGTGATTATTTTTATCACAATAGCATTTTCACAGTGTGATAAATATATTTCACAGTTTAACATCACTACTTCGCAGGTGCTCGGGTCCCACTGGCAGCGGGCGGTATATCAGCACGCCGAGACGCTCACAATCTCCTAGAGACGGTTACTGATTTCGGCGGCGAGAGTGACCGGTACGTATGAAATTGGTGATGTAGCCGCGGCAAGTCCGGCCAAGGCAGCGGGTGGCACAACGGTAGATAGCCGTCGAACACTGGAGCACTTCGGGCTGGCTGGGCCGAGTCGTCGATACCGTATAGGTAGAGAGCCGTTGAATACTGGAGCACTTCGGGCTGGCTGGGCCGAGTCGTCGATACCGTATAGGTAGAGAGCCGTTGAATACTGGATCGGCTGCGCTTGGTTGCTTGCTTGTTTTGGCTCCGGGCTTCAAAGTGAATCTTGAAAGTTATTGACAGTTTGAAGGAAGTTGATGGAGTGAGTGTTCGTCTTTGACTTGCTTTGTGTGTTGTGCACTGTTTCAGGCGATTGGCCTCTGTCAGTGTGAAGGAGTTGGGTGAGTGATTTGATCGTTGATTGTGCTCTTGGCTTGTGAGTTGTTGCTATATGCGTTTAAAAGTCAATGGGACGGTTGATAAATTTTTGAGTTTTTGTTGAAGTTTTGCTAATGCTGGATATGTGGTTGAATGGAGAGTGAATGATTTGAGTTTTGATGGAGTTGTTGAGGTGTTGGATGTGATCTCTGACGGGTAGGATGTTGGTTGAGTGACGGATGGCTTTGTTGTTTACAAACCATGGTTGACCGGTGATTAGGCGTAAAGAGGTAGATTGAAGCTTTTCGAGTTTAGACCAGCTATTTTTGGAGATGTTTGATGACCAGATGTGGGAAGCATATGTGGCTATTGGACGGATGTAGGTTTTGTACATAAAAAGTTTTGTGTTAATGGATAGACTGGGGCTGGATAGCATGGGATATAGTTCGTCGAGAACGCACCCGTATTTATACTACTCGAGCGCGTTCTCGTTGACCCGTGTGTTGTATTGATGACATAAAACATGCTTTTTCCCTTTTTGATGTCGTTTGTTCCGGGATGTTTTATCGCGTTATTTCTTGCGTGTTGTGATTATTATCGATAGGCGCCGCGGTTTTTCCCGTGTGGTCGCTTATCGATGATAACCACTAAGTTGTCGTCTTATTGTTCTTTTTGGTGGCCCTGAGAAGGGCCGTTTCATTTGTTCCGTAACAACGATGATAAATATTTTTCAGATAAAGTATTGAGTCAATGCAGATTAGCAAAAAATATGTATTTTGACTGTAAAAATATTATGGATTTTTACAAAGAAATATGCGATATGGGAAAGTCATTTGAGGAGATTAAATCGGTTATTGAACGCGTGTTGGTTATTCCAGTAAGTTCGGCATCAGCCGAAAGAAGTTTATCAACTATGAGAAGAATCAAGACATATTTACGGACATCTATGACAACTACGCGTCTTCATAATTTAGCACTGATATCAATCGAAAGAGAGTTCAGTTCGGAGTTGTTGAAAGATCCTACTAAGATAATTGACGAGTTCGCCAAAATGAAAAACAGGCGAATACAATTTATTAAATAAATACTCATATTATAAATAGTTCTTAATATTAGTACGTCATGTTACACCTCATGGCTCATACATATGACTTAAAAAGTATAATAAAATTTTTCTTAAATTTAAAAAATGTATTGACTATACAAATTATTTTTATAACCAGGCCTGTCCTAAATTTTGGTCCTAGACACGCCTCTGCTAAAATATCAACATTTTAATCGCTAGCCCAGTGTTTTCACAGTAAAAAAATATTCAATATTTCATTATTTTTTATACAACTATACAAATATTTTATTTAGAAACTTTATATGGATAAATGTATAAATGTGAAGATTTTCGTAGAATAGGTTCGTTTTTTAAGACACTAGTCTTTAATGTTGTTAAAGAAAAATCAAGTGTATGAATATGTGCCCAAAGTTAAAATGCAGCTGGCCCAGATTTCTTTTAACCAGGATTGGTTTTATCTTTATATATATTGGGGTTCGCTGTAAATTGAATATTTGTAATTTCTTGAGTGATTTTAGAAATCATTTCAATTGGTGTAAAGTCGGAGATTCCGAATAATGCGTTTGAAATCAGATTTAAGTCTACGTAATCGAAATGACAAACAATGCTCTTTGTGCCACTTATGTGTACTCTAAATAAGATATAATAATTTTGTGAGAACATTGTTGGAAGGAAATTGAAAAAATAATTACATAGAGAAGTGGTTTTCCTACGCATTTTGACTTTAATTTTTTTTGGTGTAAATCTTTCATCTTGTGATCGGATTCAATTATATATATATATATATATATATATATATATATTAAGGTTTTCGTCTACTTTTTTCAACAACACTACAATATGTTCAACAATATTGAGCGTAAAATATGTTTCACTTATAAATTGCAAATATTTTTTTTTCGGTGTGTTTTAAAGAACTGCGTATCCAGTATCCACTAATAAATTTAATGAAACCCGTGTTCAATTTACAAAGAAACGTCGCAAAAGGAATAACATGTAATGTTGTTTTTTCTTGTTCAACCTCGGAAATAAAGACCAAACAAAGGTATTTGCTATCAATGTACTTAAGAGCTATAGTTAGATTTTTATTAAAGCCAACGATCTATTAGTTTTACAATGATATTTATTTATTTTTTCTTTAGACTATTTTTCGGGTACTAAACTTTGTCCAAAGTTTATGTCCTGTAAATCTAAAGATCAGACATTTAATTTAGAAGGTACTTTGAGGTATCATTTTTCTGTATTCTTAATATTCATGTGTAGAAACTTCCTAAAAATTGAGCAAAAATGGTAAAATTTATAATAAACAAAATTTCCAATAAATCGATTTTAGTTGTTCAGTCATAACTTCAAAAGTAGTAGTGCTAAGAATTTGAAACATTTACTACACATCTATAACATATTTTTACATGTTTCACGAAAAAATAAAAAATAAGTGGACTATTTTGGGCTAGATAAAATAAAAAAGCTATCGAATTTTACTGTCTCTTTCTTATTTTATCCAAAAAAATAGCTTTTAAAATATATACCAAGATAGCTTATTATTTTAACAAAAATTGTTTTGTCTTGTAAGGTTTAAAACTAAGCCCATGATAATGCCATAAGTACAACCTCACCTCACTTTTTTTCATAGAACGCTCTATGCCTTTGAAAATTATTTATCAAGTCTGACTAGATATTTCAGTATAAGATTTTTGCCGATTAACAGAACTAGATCATAAATAATGACTCTAAATCAAAATTGTCTTTTGTTTAATACCATTGTTATGAACATGATTAATTCCTTTATTTCCTCTCATATAATCTTGTATGGTCGTCACGGGAGTTCATGACTCATTTTAAAATCGCCGTCGTATTTCCTGAGCCAATAATGTGCTTATTATAAAGGCCATAGTGTCACCTACAGTGACGTATTTATCATGTTTACCTTAGAGAATAGATACGGGTGACAAAAATGATAATTAATAACAAGTCCACGGGAGGCTACGTCTCCCATAGTTGTCTACTCATCAGCACGTCATTCTTAATATTACACACCACCCAATTACTATAATAATACAGGTACCTATGTTCTTTCATAATTAATAAATAAAAAAATTCACTCAGTCGTTTCAACGAGTCTTTTTTTTTGTCAATAAATTATTATTATATTCTTCACAATTATAATTACAGAGCAAAGACTAGTATATGATGTCCTTTGACTTATCGGAATAAGATGATTTAATAATTTCATAGAGCCAAGGATGAAAGAACATTAGACCGACAACGAGAGAGTACATAAACGCAAAATAATATTGTTCGGGATGTTATGTATATATATATATAAATTATAATAATATAGTTTTACGTAGATAAGATACTTAAATGACAGTGTAATTATAAATTTCGTAATCAAATTAAAGACTTATTTCGTGATAGACCATGTAATCAATAATAATTATATCGCTTCGTATAATTGTACACGGTGGTGATTATACGCGTGTATGCGACACGGAATTCAATTAAATGTTTACGCTCAAAGTATGCTTCTTAAAATTTGGAGAGAAAATACCTCTGCCGAGGGTTGTGTGTGTCCTTGTATCGTCCGCTCGTTTAAGTATACCATTGGCTATAGTGCGTCTTAATAAGTGTAATGCGCTTTTGGTTGAAAATCACACGCTCGGCGCTCAGGGTTATTAGGCACGAGGGGTACACGCTTTCCCGCGAGTTGGACATCTATATACTTAGTTAGGTAACTTGCGTCGCCATTATACATTTGCCGAACGTATCAGAGTGTGACTAATGCACGTAGAGAGCGAATTCAGCGCGTACACCAACTATCAATATTTACATCTATACCAGAAACGACGTGCGATCGACAAACGGAATTTCCAACTGAAACGTTTCACCCGTATGCATTTTATGTAACTTAACTGTTACTATTTACTCTGCAAGCTATCACGAGATACGAGTATAGCCGAATCGCTATTAGCAGTTTGCAATAATTTCCGTAACGATTGTGCGACGATTAGAGCGGCTAAATCGATACGACGCACATTTTGAAAGACAATAAGCGCAAAAGAATGAAACGAAATACTCGATCGGGACGTGGCTCGGGACGCGACACAGTGGGATGAAACCAATATTTAGCTGGCCAAAACTCCCATTTTGTAAATCTATTAAAATCCTACATTTGATTGATAATTATTTTTCTATGGAACATTTTGAGGGTATTTTTCAATTTTGAAATCAAGTACTTGATTATTAAGTGAGATACAGTGGTTGAAGAAAAAATTTTACCTTTTTAAAGAAATAAATTTCAATTTTTACGTAAAAATGTTAATTCATTTGTTACAGTCAACATAATCAAACTAAATTTTTTTTCCAGAATTCATACTTACTATATTGGCTTGCGTAAAGTTAGGACAAAAAAAATTCCCACCACCCCTGAGTATAGTAATTATGCATCATTTAACACAAATAACCCAAGTTTCCCATTATTTTATCGCTTTTAAATGGTATTAGTAAAAAGTACGCAATATTTCTAATGCATATACAATATGGTCCAAGTTGTTCACAAAAATAAAAATAAACAAAAACTTGCGTCAGGTTGCTCTATAACACGTATTATTATTTTAAAATTTTTTTTTTTTTATTTAGGGCAATTTACAATCTGAATTTGAAACACAATAAATAAAATATATGACAGATATATACATCATACAGTACATATACATACTATAAAATAAAAATAAAAACACAAAAAGAAATAAATTAAAATTTTCTACCAGTGTACAATCAATAAGCTAATAATATAAATGGTCCTGAATGTATAAAACTAGGTTAATTAATTATTCATGGTATATTTTTATTTTTATTATTTGAACATCATTAGACATTTGAAGGCATGTTGTTAGCATCTAGCGCGCGAGAGAGTAAAGCGTACGGGCTAATGTTCGAGTCAAAGGCTATGATATATTGGAGCTTATTTACGGTATAATGTGTCGTGGACGACGATCGCATCCTGGTCGGGGACATTTACCCCTGGGAGAAAAAATACTGGTCTCGGCGCGTGGCGGGTTCGCGTGTCGAGTGTTTACCAACACGTATTCCAGCAGTTAGGCGTTTCTCGATATTAGGGTCACGTGAATAATTCCGATTTCCGAATGCCACTTCCGACGGTTTGCGAGAATATCATAACTTCTGGGTACAAAATAGTATAAAACCAATATAAAATCACTTGGGGGAGGGGGATATTGTGTTCACTAAATTCGTGTTGGAATCGTAGTAAATTGTTTTTCAAGATAATATTATCAGTGTAAATGCGAGTTTTTGCAAATAAAGATATAGATTTAGATAAGCTTAGTTATTCTCTAATATACTATGTTTATTCGTATACCCGCTGTTACAAACTGAAATATTTGACGTGGTTAAAATTGTCTGAATCAAAGCCTTTTTTTTTCATTCGTTTTCTTTTTAAACGTTTATACGTGGTTTTATTTTTATTTTGTAGTAAAACATTTTTTATGATATCGTATTCCAAAATTTTATGAAACACAACACTTGACCACAACGAAGTTATAAAAAACACTCAATAGAAACTTGTTAACGAATTTGAGCCAAATATAATATCAGAAAATAATCTTGGAAAATTCACGCCTCATTTTTTCAACACCTTTACTCAGTAAAATGTTTAATTCTTGATATTACAATCCAAAACTCGAGCTTAATATTACTCGCAAACTCAACTAATGATACAGAAATCTCCAAGGAATCATTGCCAAGCATTTTTTTTATCGCCGTTTAAAGTTAGAATTACAATTCCGATATTTTATAATGAAGCTTTGTTCAGAACCGTTTTACAAAATGTCATGCTTTACGAAGAACATGTTAATTACTTCACCAAATAAAACCGTTAAAAGATAATTTAGATATTAACTTTAAAGTGATAAACTTTCTCTTGTGAGATAATTTATTCGAACGCCGTTGGAAAGATAGTGAGAACAATCGACCTTATCCGTTGAGTCACGGGTACTCAAACGTACGGAGTATAATATGTGCTATCTGGCGCGATTCGTTTTGACATGATCGATGGAGTAGGCGTATAGACGTGTCGAAGAGAATACCTACGTGTTTCCACTGTGGTAATTCGTCGACTGCAGAAAGATTACCGAAAGAAAAAAAAACTAACGTACGCCGAGAACGATTATTCTCTTGTGACAGTCGATTCGTCCAAGTCACGATCGAGATCCAAATAACGTCACGCGCATTGGTCTCGTCAACACATGCCTAATAATCATCAAAGGCCTTATAATCACAAACATGTGCTTAGTCGTCCGAAGAACGGACGACATTATGTTATCAGACAAGTTTTTTTTTTTGTCAAGCCGTCAAAACATGTTCCAAGCATATTATGGAAGGACGTATTATTTAAACTGGACCGTTTTTTAAAAGGAATAAACATGACACGCTGTATCCCTAACTGTACTGAGTGTGAAATATTGTCATGTTTTCATGACAACAAAGTGTCCGTTAATATTAACACGCTATTGTGTGAAAAATGCGATTTACAGCTCGTTCACCGAAAAATTTGCGCCCATTTTGGCAGTCATTTCGATCGTTTTTCACGGTCCAAATCCACCACTGTATTTGTCTGCTAAACCTTTAATCTAAACGTTGGTTATGAGTAGACACGTTTCAACGTGAAGTTTTATGAAACGTCCATTACATATTTACGTTCACACACACACACACACACACACACACACACACACACACACACACACACACACACACACACACACACACACACACACACACACACACTACACATATACGCACGCACGCACGTTAATATATCAACGTTTTTACGTCGTGCAAATATCACGTGTGCAACCGTATTATGTTGAATCCATTTTATATACCCCGCAGTAGAAAGTCATATACACACATTTACACACGCGCGTATGTTTATTGAGAAATAATAAACTTCGACCTACGCACCACTATGATCACGGGGTTTGTCAAAATGGTTTGACGATATCGTACTTTGTAAATAGCCAGAGATAAAAACATAATGATAAATATGCACATTACACTCATAAAGAGAGAAAACTACCTATTTCACGTCCCTCAACGATTTCTTACGTTTGGGAATATTTATTAATTTAATTTTCTCTCGTCCCTCCCTTCGTTGTCACGGCACAGGTCGTCCAGTAAATGCCAACGCTTCGACCCGCAAGCCACATACGTCTCACTGAATGAGGTCGGCGAACACTGCAATCCCTCAGGCAACCACGCATACGTATCTATGTGTATCCGTCCGCATTGTGTATACAGAACGACCCACGACGTCCCTCGTGAAATCTCCTGAAATAATAGAGACGATCAAATTGTTTTTATCTTCTAATTACCCACCGGGATGATGACTACGAATATTCATGTTGTTATTTAATTAAAATTGTTTTGTAACGTTATCAAAAATTAAGTTTCATTTTATTATGGAGAAGTTAATTTTTATGGAAATCCTGAAGTTTCAAGTACAGTGTACAGTAGGAAAAAAATTATAACCGTAACCTTTAGCGTTTCAAATATACCTAATGTGTGAACAAAAAATAAAAAACAAAATCAAAATTTGATTACTTTTTTGAACGCCAAAGATATTTATTTTCGTTCGAGAGATGTGGCAATTTCGTAAGTCGTCATGATACACTCTGTATACCGCTTGTGTCAAACTGTTTGCGACGAACGCGAACGTGGGCGCGCTCGTGCGAGCGTACGCTCGTTTTTATTACGTGCGCTATATATTGTTATAACGAAAATACGACTCTTACCCTCGAGGGAGCCACACCGCCGGCAAATCACCGGGATCGTATCACACAGATTTCAAGTCGTGAATAAATTATTATTACACTCAATTATTATCGCGTCGAGTATCCGCACGTGTACTAATGTTTTTTTTTCTTCACATATACTTACAGGTGATTCAACAATTGTGTTACAGACATTTTGTCATATAAATATTCGAAACGAAATATTACGTATATTGCATATATAGTATAAAAGTTTCTTTATGAGACAAAATCTAAAACGATAAGTTAATTTCATAGGTTTTTACTATTCTTAAGGGGTAGTTTTAGCGATTAACTTTTTGAAGTCAAATGGGAAATTATGTTTTTTTTTTTTATCAACACAACGTGAAGGTATTTTTTTTAAAGTGAATTTCAGCGATTGAAAATATTAATTGATACAAAACTCTTGGCTTGAGAACAATTTTAATCTTTTAGAAATTATATTACGATTACTGTACTGCCCGTGTGCCGCGGCATGCCGTTTGTACGTGTAGCCATAATACATTAAACATTGTACAACGCGGAAAAATTTAAAACCACTTTCATATCTAGAGTTTTGCATCGATTAATGTTTTTAAACCTCTAATATTTAGTAAAAAAATTTCAATTTTTCGACTATTTGATTTTCAAAAGTCAACCCCCAAAATTACCTTTTAAGACCTTTAAGGTAGTTAAATGATATGAAATTTACTTATCATTTAAGATTTCTCTAAATAAAGAAACTTGACAGGTATCTGGTATACATTTTATTCCTTTATGAATACTTATATAGATATGATGAAATTGCTGTAACAATATTTTTGAACTATCCGGTACATGCGATCTGAGATTAAAAAAGCGCTTTGAGCCACTGAGAATTTGCTAAAAAAGTTCCCAGAGCATATATGTACTTTGAGGTAAATTCTACTTTCATACGATAGTTTTTTTAACAGCTTAGTACGATTATGAAGTGCCAGATGGCAGATACAATAAACTATGCATTAAGTGTGATGCGAATCAATAGTTTTTTTATTGATAAATTGTTTATAAAATTCTTTTTGAAACTTCCGTAGTTTTTCTCGCAGGTGGGTGGCAAGTTTTCCATGGCTTCTTCGACATAAATCATTTTTTGAAAGGTTTAATATAGTTGGTGCACACAATTTAAAATGAGATTAAATCAGTGAAATTTATGTCTTTATGTCCCAATAAATTAAACACATTTGTATTTGAATATCCATCCACGTATTTTAATGCCTCCTGGCGATCGGTCGGCTCACCCGTGCCTTGAACCCTTTACGGCCGTGACATTATTAAACCGTTCGAATGCTGGACATCTCTCGTCGTGGCGATCGGCCGGACGGAAACGAGGTGTCGAAGTTATTGCAATATCTGTTCGTCTTTAATCGACGGCCACCGCTTATTCTCCGACGTCACCACAAGCCGCAGCCGGAAAGATGTCACCCGAGAACATAAGGCCCGGCGCCCACCAAAGTAACATGACGCGTGATCTGACGCGTGATATGACAAGTGACGTGTTAGTAACGTGTCATTCATCTAATTTCATATACAATTATAACCGAAAATCACTTTTACCGCGCTCACCAAAACAAGTTTAAAAATTGTTGTTGCTTGTCACAGAAATAATAGCGCTCGCACTACTTTTTGTCATTTGTCACATGAAATAGCGCATACGCGCTAGACGGAGTGACAACGTAGGTACAGTATACAAAATACAAATTAGAGTAAATAGTAGGTAAACGGTTCAAGTATACAAGTTAACAAAAAGTGTACAAGACGTATAAAGAACTTTTTTTTTTAGAAGTACAAAAATATTTATTAGTAAGTACTTGTTACGTAATACACATTAAAAAATAAACTATACCTGTATAAAACCTACTAGTTATGCAATTTTGATTTTTTAATATTCATTTTGAATAGTTCCAACTCTTCAAATGTCGATTTTTCCATTCTGTAAAAACTTTTAAAACGATCTGGATCATCTAGCTCTTTAGACACGGAGTATAAACCACGAGAAGAGCAATTTTCGCGCCAAAATGGATGGACCCAATATTTTCGCACTAAAGAACCTTGATTATAATTTAAATAATTTACTACATTTACAGCAGCAAGAACGTCTTCATCCTCAGACGACACGATGGGAAATGAAAAAAAAAACATAGAAATTATTTGTCATTAGAAAATCACGTCATTTTGGTCTGAATAAAACAAATCACTTGTTACTTGTTGGTCATACCACGCGTCAGATCGCGCGTCATGTTACTTTGGTGAGCGCTGCCCCTAGACGTTAAAAGTATTTATGTCGGAGCGTCATCGCGCGATAATGGCCGGCCTACGGATAATTACGACGGCGGCGGCGATAATTAAACACCTGATACGAATAATTGGCACGTGAACATACGGTAAAATACACCCGCCCGAAAACGCGACGTGCACCGAGAAATATTTCAGACGACAATAACGTGGAGTGTATGAGCGTGTGCGTGCGTGTGCGCGTGTGTTTTATTACGCTTGTCGTGATGTTCCCGCACTACGTTAAATTATTGCGCATTCGAGCGAGTGACTCCGCGTCGTGACACGTTCTTGTTGTTATTATTATTGTTTCTCTTGATACAGGATGCGCCTCACACATTTTGTATTCACGGCGTTACCCTGTAGACCGCGCCGTGATTATACGTCACGTCAGTGTTATCCCTCTGACGTTGCAATGAGTTTTTATTCACCGTCGCCGGCGTCTACCGTACGCCTCCCCGCTCGGCCACGTTACGTTCCGAATCTAAATACTATATTATTATTATTATTATTGCGTTCGAACCGTATCCGTAGAGATATGACGTGTGCGTTCTCGATTATATCGCGCAGAGTACTCGGAGATTTAATATTGAGATCGCGTTACATACTACAGCTGTAGCTTGTGCCCGGATTTCAATGTAAATCGTATTTCTCTTCTCTCGGGTATTTTATGTCTCTAGAACAATGCGTTTCGAGTACAAAATTCAATTCGTGTAACAGGTAAACGAAGAGTCTAAGTTTCCTTTTACATTTTTGAAGCAACTTTTTTTTTTTTTTTTGTTGTTTAGATATCTTTAGTAATTTTCTTTACTTTTGGTGTATAATTTTACATTATACTAGAATTTGGTATATTGTTTGTGAATCAAAAATATAAGACAGGTATCTAAGGAAATGTTCTGATTATATTATTTAACTATACGTGTTGGTTTTTGATATTGTTTGACCGATCAGCTGTCAATTATTGTTCTATTTATTATTCTGATAATATCTTTCTCTACCTAATGAATATGTTATCCGTCAAAATGAAGTTGAAGTAATCTTATACGATTTTGATATGTTTATGTTGAATAGTATAAATACATTGCATCTCATAATAATAGTATTGTATAGTTTTTAAACGGTCGATTGGATCATTGTTATTTATTTTTGTAAATTTAGATCGTTTTTTGTATAGACACACGTATACGCAGTTAAATGATCTTGAAATTTTCTTTATAGTTTCGAATTTAAAATGTGGGTATATTTTTGCATGGAATAAGACTGTGTGGAGTTGAAATGATTTATCGCACTCCTACACGTCAAATAAAATTGGGAATTCACATGTAACTTTACTGAAAATGTACCGGAAATGGTGGAACGATTGCGCTCTATTGAAATAAAATACTGTCATTATTGTGGCAAATATAAACAACTTTAATAGATCCCTCATTTTGTTTATTTTTGTTTCAATATCCGAAGAAAAACTGAGTACATTTGATTTAATATTATTGTTAACGTTTCAAATGTATCTGGAGAAATAAAGCTACAAAATACAGTTCAGTACAGTTATTCTGTCACGACGGATTGTCCTAGTTTTCTATAAAAGCTTCGAAATGGATTGGAATTTATATCAAATAAAATGACTTATATCTGGTGTGAAAGAAGAAAATTGAATTTTTTAATATTAAATTAATTTTAGAATTCAACAACCTTCTAGCTATAGCTCAGGTTAGGGGATTTAAATTTGTTTTGTTAATCATGTATTCATTTTTGTTTTATTGATAAATAGTAAAATTATGCGGTATCATTTGGTCATCAATCTAAAAAATTATGCAATCAGTTTTTGTATTTTTAATTTAATATAATTTTTGATATTTTTAAGACTTATTGTTTTATTAATAATTAATAACCAAAAATTTACCTGTATAGTTTAATGTCTATTATTTACCTGTTTTTTAAAGTATTTAAGTCATGCATTCGATCAATTTACTTTTGATATTAATTGACACAGTGTTCAAGTAAAATGGGTGGTTCAATTGTAACTAGTATCCACTTTTTGCCTTTTCGAAAATGTGTTGGAATAAAAAAAAAATTTAACGTTTTTTATATGCTAATTTTTGTCTAATATGTAAAAAACTACTACAAAATTAATTATTAAAAGAGTCGCTTTCATAATTCAAAAATTATAATTTCAATCTCTGCAGTAACAGTTGTTGAGTTGGTAGTCTGCATCACATTTTGTGAGTCAAAATTAAATCAACGCAATCGAAGGTCTTGAATTTTATTGGGTCTGTTGTACCTATAACGGGCATTATATTAAATTATTTTGGAGAGTATATTGTAAAAATAAAAACCTTAGAAGTGGAAACATAAGATAAAATATTAGTTTTTATGTGAATTACATTTTATTCTTTCGAATTTCTTTTTTTATGATTGGATTGAATACATTCACATAACACCACATATGTATTTTAAGGGTTGCTTTATATGTGTGTGTGTGTGTGTGTGTGTGTGTGTGTGTGTGTGTGTGCACTGAGCATATAAAGTTTACAAAAATAAATTTAATAAATAACCTTCTTATATCTACTTCACAAAAAAATACTTTACAGAAAGTTCACCCATGTACATTGTATACTTCAATATTTTTTATTTTCTTCCCACCAGAAATGGAAAATTTGGCATAAATTAATTTAACAATACATATATTTTCAATAATTTAGTGTTATATTTATATTCATGTACAATTAATGGTGAATTAAAACTGAATATACTAGTATAAACATAATACCCTGGGGTTAATATTAATTTTAAATGTATTGGTATTTAACAATCGATTTCTATTGATTACTCATTTTAATAGTTAACGATAAATAATAAAATATATGAAAAAAGTTCAATATTCTTGGAATTTTTTTTTATATTTAATTAATCAGTTTCATTGTTTTATCATACTATACTAAAAACCTCAATATGTTTTATTTAATATAATATATATATATATATATAAATTATTTATTTAATTTTTTTACATTTATTTTTTATTTTAATTTATAATGCATTTTGGTTGCTTGCGTGATATTACCTGTTTTCTATTGATAGGCTAAATAAATAAAATGGCAGCTCAAATGATTAACGTGTAATTAAAATATTGAGTTTAAACTCGGTATACATAACAGCAATTATCATGTTATCTCAAATAATGGTTTGAAAATACATTTTTTTTGGTGTCTGTTGTTTTTTAATTCAATTTAAACTTTAAGGTTAAAGTCCAAGTAAAATAACATTTTTACTATTCATTCCGTTAATATCATAAAAGAGCGCTTTGAAAAAATTTGTCTATTCAGGAATTTAAACATTTTATGTACAAAAATTAAATGGTCAAAAATATTTTCTTCTATTTGTTTAACCGAGTTTTTATTTCAAATTGTATTTACTAGTATGGAACTCATCTGTCCTCTTCAAAATATATCATTCCTGTACTATGTTCATTAGCTGCTACTCCTAATGATTGAACTGGTTTTTGTTGATCAACAATTTTTTGAAAGTATTGTCGTATATAGTAGACAGTCATCAAAATATTACTTAGGTCAGTGAAGCATATGTGCTGAGACAGCGATTAAATTACCATATAACACCGCCGTACAGGCAGGCACGGGAAGTCCCGTTGTCGCTGAGTGAATCGGCGAGGACGTATGACGTACTCTGGTTGCACGTGAGAAACGTCAATCATAGTACGGGCTATTTTAATCGAATTGTTAATTATTTACTTGTGTTTAAAATATAATAAAAGTGTTTCCGACCTGAAAACCCGAGTATTATTTCAAAGTCTTTCTTCGTTCTACCCTTAATATGGAACAGTGCTCAGACCCACACACCTTAATAGTCAATGAGGTTTTTTAATAACCGAACAGTGCTCCGGTTTGTGGGTGTCCTAATAGTCATTCCAATTTAAGAAACGAACGGAGA
>JALBXZ010000279.1:0-20000 GCA_027580255.1 Therioaphis trifolii
TTATTTTTTCATAAACATTAAATAAATTTATTTTATTTTATTATTTAAGAACATGAGTAATTTAAAGTAGCAAAGAGTTGTTCTAAAAGTGTTAAAAGTGTATTATTGTAATAATTATCCTATGATTCAATATGTATATGTATATATATATATATGTTACGGGTAAAGTACAAAAACGGTTAGTGTACTTATTACCCGGGTATGTGAACCTCATCCATATGAACAGTGTAATGTATACATTATCCACCTTATAGATATATGTAGTATCTAATCAATGTATACATGATCCGGTGTGCTGTGGATAAAGTAATCGTATAACTATGATCGTCTACTTATAAGTTATAACGTCGCGGTACAACATGATCAAACGCATCAAAATTCGATGTACCTTGTTACTTTTTATTCCACTTGATCTCACATTTTTAATTTCCGAAACTATTTCGTTACTCTTAACTGCCAATAAATAAACTAAATTTTTTTTTTCGTTGACTATTTTATAAAAACACTCGCGTGAAGTCATTTTAAAAACCTATTATATGTACGCCGCGTGTATTAAGATGAACTAGCACTGTACTAAATATTATTCCGTGTTTCTTCATAAACATTTATCTACAATCGTTATTTTATCGTACACATTTTATCAAAGTATACTTTGCCCACTCAGTCTTAGATAATGTGTAAAATACCCGAGTAATGTACGAAATAAACGTTTTAAAAACCGTATTTTTACTTTATCCAATAGGTACAGGTAGTGTACACATTACCCGGATAATGTGAACACTAACAATATTTAGTACTTTACCCGTAACATATATATCATCACAATAAAATTTAAAGTATTATAAAAATAAACCATATTCAGTTTTTTCCTTTATGTAACTGATGTGTGAATATAGAATGGAGAAATGTATAGCCTGAGATTGAATGTTAATTGTTCATATTTATTATCATCAAGTATATATTTTATCTATTTAATTCATTTTACTTAAATATAATATTAATCAAATCCATTGACTTTTGCCGAAAATAATTTTTTTTTTATTAATACACTGGAAATATTTTCAACTCGATATAATTTGAGATAGTGCCAAAAGTTTCATCTTTACTTAGGTTAATTCATTCTTAGTGCTAATTAAAATCAACCATAACTTAACTCATGTTTTAAATTAAATGCTTGCAATTACTAATTAGTAATTAAATATACTTTATTCTGGAACAAATCAATAATATTCCTTGGATAGGTTCTACTTTTTAAATCGATATTGTTGCGTGCAAATTGTTGTTTAAATAGTATTCAATAAATTACTAGTATAAATCCTAAAAATAATTTATTTATTAAGTAGTTTTTCTTTGTCTATCTTTTTTGCAGGTTTTTGCATCAATTTCCCAAATGTATGAATTTTTTATATTATACCTGAGACTACAATAATACAGTAATTGAGCGTAATAATTCCACTGTAAATAAACTTATATTTTAGCATAATATAACAATTTAATTTATAATTTATTAATATCGCGTATTAAGTCGAATAAATATTATAGGAAAAGTTTTGAACACATTAAAATTGAATGTTTGTTTATTTATTTTAAGTATTGGCATTAAATCCATGTTTATAACCCTGAATGTTCCATTATTTTTTAAATTTAATTTCTAAATATCAATATAAAATAGTTAAATACATTTAGATCAACATGTACTTTTACCAAGTTTACCAAGTTACTAAATATTCTGTCATTTTTTTATGTTCTATTTATCGTGTTTAAACTGCATTAATTAATATTTGAGTGACTAAATATTTCTCAAATAGTTAAAAATTATTTTTACGTAAAAAAATGGGATTTATTTCTACTCGTTCATTTGGATAACCTACTTTAAACAGTGTATAATACTATTAAGGATAATTTAGGAAACTCCAAAAATAAATACCTGTTTTAATTACCTACTTGATGATAGTGTCATACGAAAATTGTAATTTAAAAGAATTATTTTTATTCTTAACAAGGTATCTATTAAAACTGGAAATAGTGAATTTATTAAAAATGTCATCATAGAAAAATGTCTAATATTGATGCAGGTATTTCTTTGTAATCATTTATTGTATTCAACATAAAGTACGTGTCTAATATTATGATAATAATCTTTATTTACAAATAAGTATTCCCAAGTTTGGTATATGACTTATGAGTAAATATTAAAATATTAATATAACACACAAGTTACCTACTTTCAAATCACAGATTATCTTAAACGTGTTTAGACACAGGTATTTCTAAAAAATAAGAATCACAATAACTTTAAAACTCAATTAATAATGAAGCGCTTGGACAGATGTTTATTTACTCAATTATATTATTGTTTTAACCATATCGCAGAGTAAAAATATTTGAGACAAAAGTATATCACATATTTTTAACGAAGGTATTCTTTTTAACTAAAAAAAAAAAAAATTGTGATCACAAATTTCAAATATTAGATGACTATAGTAGATATTTTATGTTTTATATTTTATCCAACTCATTAGAAAGTTATTTTAACATTTATTTTAATTCATGATAATAAGTATTCAACTGTGTACTTCATATATAATTTTCTCTTACTATATCATTAGGATTCGTTTATAAGAGAAACGTATATTGTCTATGGTAGACGTAAAAGTATATCCTAATCGGCATCAAAACATCGAAAAAAGAAATCAACAATGAATTATTATTTGGTGCTGTATTTTGTAGATGTTCATATGCTATTATCATTATACGAATCTCATAATACGGTTTTCATTAATTACCCTGGAAGGCATTCGTAAAGGCAAAAAACATTAAACCATAACTTAATAATCTGAAAATACTCGTATGACCTATTACATTTTCGTTTGTAGCACATACACTTTGACTCACGCAAACAGCAAATACCTTCACATCACACGCTCTTTAACCGGTTACATTCCAATTAGATAGTTTCTATGTCAGCAAGTCAAACCGTTAGGAATTTATGAGCATGTTATAAAGTCTCTTCCTGTTATAACCTGACTTAAGCTAACAAATATTTTGGTGTTTGATTATTGAATATTTAGCTAAAATTAAATGTTTAAATAAAAAGCCTGATCAATTATAGACACTAATAAATTGGACATTCGTTTCACTTCTCTTTCATATTGGTGGGGAATATATAGAGTTTTATTAAAATGATGTGGCTATTTAATACAGAAAAAGTTCCTAAAGATATTACATTAACAGAACTTTTCGTAATTATTGAACGAAGTAAATGATAGTAATTTCGTTTTTTTAATCTATAATATTTATGTAATGTAAGTAGGATGTAAAGGGGGGTTCTGCTCGTCCTCCCCCTTAAATTTTACATGTAAAAGCATAGGGAGGATGTATAGGCAAAAACAATGCACGTACTCCTCCCAAACTATAGTTTGCCTCTTAAAATGCAACCTTCAACACATGACCAACTGTCCGAACCTCAGACGAATTTATCGCCACCAGGATATTACTTGTGTGTGTGTGTGTGTGTGTGTGTGTGTGCGTGTGTGTGCGTGTGTGTTATATATCATATGTATATTATTCTATACTACTTTTAAATAAAATTGAATACATTTTACTGTACAAATTAAATCGGCTAAAATTACAAAATTATAGCCGCCACCACACGCCCCGCCACAATTATGCCACTAACTCTACTGTCGCTTTACCCACGTTGTATATAAAACATATTATTCACTAGTTATAATAATTCAACCAAGCATTTGTTGCAGGTCTCAACATGCATTTGCCTGTCGAGACTGGTCTTATATGTTTATCTCCACCTAATAGTTATTTTTCTACTACTACAAACATAACAGATATTCTGTATCGTAACAGTATGTTTCCGGTCATCATTATGTCAAGTTTCTCTGTGATTTTTTTTTTTTTTTTTTTTTTTTTTTTTTTTTCATAACGTTTTACTCTTGGAATAATAAAACATAAATATAATATAAAATAAAATCACTAGACTCATGGAATAAAAAATAAAACCACGAAAATACACGAACATACACGAACATACACGATCGTATTAAATATAATATAAAACATTTTAAATATTATTTCATTCCCTGAAAAGTCACTGAAGGGTAAAAACGTTTTTTCCCGTGTTCAATTTGACTAACTGAGTTTTAATAAAATCGCTGTGTGTTTTATTTTTAACGAACCAATCATGTTTATGTGCATCGTATGCAACAAATCCTTCACAATGAGCTATAGTTTACAAAGGCACCGAAAAAACACATGAGGTAGTCAAGTTTTTTTGTGACAACTACCCACTAGTATTTACACGCAGAGACAACCTCAAAAGACATAACTATGAAAAACATCGTAAGTATTTTTTAACCAGTAATATTTTTATACAGTTTAATATCTATGTCACTCTCGAACTAATGTTTTATTTATTTCATGTTCCAGCCTTAAATCGGATAATGGAAACTCGTAAACGAGCAAAAATTCCTTATGAAGACGAGGGAAATGAAATGTTATATCAAACAGAGAACACTGAAAACTTCTATGATAATGATGGTAATTTTTTTAATTATAGCGTGAATATATCGTAGATTATTGTGAGTTTAACAAGGTTTAATGAAAAATAACGATATAATATATCAAAACCATTTTTTAAAATCATAAATCACTACATAATTCAAATTAAGAAACCAATAAGAAAAAACAATCAATTTCTCCCAAACAAATTCACAATCTATTGATATTTTCATTATATTATTTCATTCAGTATTTTAATCTATTGTTCCTTTTTTTTTTTTTTTTTTTTTTTTTTTATGTTATAGCACCATCCACATCGATTTCAACAACCAGCAAGCGAGCATATCATATTGAAAATTCATTTAAAGCGAACAAAGCAAAAAAGACTCGTATGAATCTAGTTAAGACGTCGGGCTTTGTTGAAACCAACTCATCACACACTCGTAAAATAGTTTGGTATTACAAGAAGAATATAGGCAATTTGCTTAATTATCAGACATTCATGGAATCTTCAAAAGTTGAACTCATAAATTTACTTAAATCGATTTCAATAAATCATCCAATCAAATATAATCTAAAACTGGAAGCTACATACAACAAACCACTTGTAGAAAACTCATCAGAAAACAGAGCGTTTAAGACTTCAGCTGTAGAAATATTCAAAGATAGTGATATCGGAAATATGGTTGAAAAAGATTTTACAAGACTTCTTAAGGAGGAAGACGAGTATATCGGCAAAGGAAGTGGCTTTACATTAGAATGTATCGATGGATTATTACTTGCTGTGTATAAATATACACCAATGAGCGGCTCTTCATATATCCGATTACCAGCAGACATTGAAAATAAAAAAGCAGTCATAAATCCGCAGAATACTGACCAGCTATGTTTCAAATGGGCTATATTAGCCAAACATGCTGATAACAAGTATAATCAAAACAGTTATACAAATGAAGAACATCGCTATGATTTTTCAAACCTAACGTTTCCAACACCGCTGAATGAAATAAAAAAGTTTGAAAAAAGCAACTCAAATGTTTCGATCAACGTATACGGATTAAAACAAAATAAAAAAACTCATTCAGTCTACCCATTAAAAATCACTGATGACGAAAAACCTGACCATTTCGATCTACTTTTATTATCCGATGAAGAAAAATCACATTATACATTTATATCAAATTTTTCTCGTCTCGTACGCTCCCAAAAAACTAATCATAATGAGGCAGTTGTGTTTTGTAAAAGATGTTTTACCAGTTTTGATGAGAGAGAAAGAATTAAATTAAGTGGTCAGGCAGCACTCGAAGAACACAAGTTGATATGCGGCTCACACAAACCTATTTTACCAGTGATGCCAGCAGAGGGAGCAACTCTAGAATTCGAAGCATGGAATAAAACACAGCGTCATCCGATAGTCATTTACGCCGATTTCGAAGCTTTATTGGTAAAATGTAATGAGCACAAAGGAAAAAAAACAACTGCAATCCATAATCATAAACCATTAAGTTACGGAATTAAAATAATAACCCCAGAAGATATACCATCAGAGTTATTAGAAGAATTTGACATATCTACATCTATAATAATACACCGAGGAGGCGAAACACGTGAAGAAGTAGCCAAACATTTTGTCGAAACTGTTGTGGAAATTTCAAGAAAAATAGAAGAGCTGTTGAAAACAAATAAAAAAATAATTATGACAAACGAAGAAAAAGAGGCCCATAAGATTTGTACTGAATGCAACCTATGTAAAAAAATATTTAACACGAAAAATCGAAAAGTAGCCGATCACTATCATTTATCAGGAAAATTCCGTCAATCAATATGTAACAACTGTAACTTGAAGTTAAAAACACCCAACTTTGTGCCATGTTTCATTCATAATCTATCGAATTATATACTCAGCGATTATGATATGCACTTATTTTTCGAAAATTCAATCCGAGGTGGACTCACACAGGCGAGCATGAGATACGCGAAAGCAAATAATGAAAAGACATCGGATTTTGACACGAGTAAACCTAAATCATGGATAGTTTATCAAGATTGTAACAACTTGTATGGCTGGGCAATGTCTCAGTACATGCCGTCTGGTGGTTTTAAATGGGCCGAGCCTACATTAGACGGACTTGCAACTCTAACTGACACCTCAGATATTGGTAGAGTGTATGAAGTTGACATTTCATACCCGCAGCACTTGCACGATAAACACAACGACCTACCATTTTTACCGGAGAACAAAATTCCTCCTGGTTCGAAAGTTAAAAAACTGTTGGCTACATTAGAAAAGAAAGAACGATACATCATTCACTATAGAAATTTACAGCAAGCGATTACAAATGGATTAATTGTTGAAAAAGTACATAGAGTTTTAGAGTTTCAACAATCAGCATGGCTTGCGAAATACATCAATCTGAACACAGAAATGAGGAAAAAAGCTAAAAATGATTTCGAGAAAGATTTCTTCAAGCTATTAAATAATGCAGTCTTCGGTAAAACCATGGAATCAATGAGAAAGCGGATAAAAATGGAGCTTGTTTGTAATGAAAAACGATTACAAAAACTAATCAACAAAACAACATTTAAATTTTGTACCAGATATAGTACAAATCTAGCAGCTGTTACTCTAGAGAACAAAATCATCGACTTTTGCAAGCCGATTTATATTGGTTTTGCAGTGCTTGATGTACCTATCTAAATCATTAATGTATGATTATCACTATAACACAATGAAAAAACATTTTGGAGATAACCTCAAACTGATGTATACAGATACAGATTCACTCGTATACAATATAATTACCGACGACTTTTACAATGACTTGTCGAACAAACCAGGATTAATAGAATGTATGGATACATCAAATTTACCACATAAACATCCATGCTACACACCTGCACGTAAAAAAATACCGGGACTGTTTTCCGACGAGACAGACGGAAAAATAATTACAGAATTTATCGCACTACGGGCAAAATCATACGCGTATATTCTGGATAACAAAGAAAAAATTAAAGCTAAAGGCATCAGAGACCATGTAGTGAAAAATCATGTCTTTCAAAGATCATATGAATTGCCTCTTCGCCGACGATAAAGAAAACAGCTTCAAACCGTGTAGAGAAAATATCTCAATACGATCTTTCAACCACCAACTTAGGACGATAAAATCAAACAAATTATCATTCAATCGACGAGATGATAAAAGGCATGTATTAGATGATCGAATACACACTCTAGCACATGGCCACTACCATATTAAGTGAGTTACACTAATAAATAGTTTTAATATAAAATATCTGACCATGGTGTTACTTTTTTTTGTTTCAGTGAGCTGATGGAAAGCGGAGATTGTTAGTTTAGTAACTTTGTAAAAGATTGTATAAAACTATGTATTATATATACAAAATGTATAATGTTGTATAAAAACCATGTAATAAAAGTACAAAATGTATGAAAATGTTTAAGATTGTATAAAACTATGTAAACTATGTACAAAAATACAATATGTATGTATAAATTATATATAATTAGCTCCGTGACAATGAAATGTGCATCATAATTCGATAGATTATGAATGAAACATGGCACAAAGTTGGGTGTACTAACTAGTAAACCACTAACTCTACTGTCGCTTTACCCACGTTGTATATAAAACATATTATTCACTAGTTATAATAATTCAACCAAGCATTTGTTGCAGGTCTCAACATGCATTTGCCTGTCGAGACTGGTCTTATATGTTTATCTCCACCTAATAGTTATTTTTCTACTACTACAAACATAACAGATATTCTAATTGATTGACGGAATTTTCCTGATAAATGATAGTGATCGGCTACTTTTCGATTTTTCGTGTTAAATATTTTTTTACATAGGTTGCATTCAGTACAAATCTTATGGGCCTCTTTTTCTTCGTTTGTCATAATTATTTTTTTATTTGTTTTCAACAGCTCTTCTATTTTTCTTGAAATTTCCACAACAGTTTCGACAAAATGTTTGGCTACTTCTTCACGTGTTTCGCCTCCTCGGTGTATTATTATAGATGTAGATATGTCAAATTCTTCTAATAACTCTGATGGTATATCTTCTGAGGTTATTATTTTAATTCCGTAACTTAATGGTTTATGATTATGGATTGCAGTTGTTTTTTTTCCTTTGTGCTCATTACATTTTACCAATAAAGCTTCGAAATCGGCGTAAATGATTATCGGATGACGCTGTGTTTTATTCCATGCTTCGAATTCTAGAGTTGCTCCCTCTGCTGGCATCACTGGTAAAATAGGTTTGTGTGAGCCGCATATCAACTTGTGTTCTTCGAGTGCTGCCTGACCACTTAATTTAATTCTTTCTCTCTCATCAAAACTGGTAAAACATCTTTTACAAAACACAACTGCCTCATTATGATTAGTTTTTTGGGAGCGTACGAGACGAGAAAAATTTGATATAAATGTATAATGTGATTTTTCTTCATCGGATAATAAAAGTAGATCGAAATGGTCAGGTTTTTCATCATCAGTGATTTTTAATGGGTAGACTGAATGAGTTTTTTTATTTTGTTTTAATCCGTATACGTTGATCGAAACATTTGAGTTGCTTTTTTCAAACTTTTTTATTTCATTCAGCGGTGTTGGAAACGTTAGGTTTGAAAAATCATAGCGATGTTCTTCATTTGTATAACTGTTTTGATTATACTTGTTATCAGCATGTTTGGCTAATATAGCCCATTTGAAACATAGCTGGTCAGTATTCTGCGGATTTATGACTGCTTTTTTATTTTCAATGTCTGCTGGTAATCGGATATATGAAGAGCCGCTCATTGGTGTATATTTATACACAGCAAGTAATAATCCATCGATACATTCTAATGTAAAGCCACTTCCTTTGCCGATATACTCGTCTTCCTCCTTAAGAAGTCTTGTAAAATCTTTTTCAACCATATTTCCGATATCACTATCTTTGAATATTTCTACAGCTGAAGTCTTAAACGCTCTGTTTTCTGATGAGTTTTCTACAAGTGGTTTGTTGTATGTAGCTTCCAGTTTTAGATTATATTTGATTGGTTGATTTATTGAAATCGATTTAAGTAAATTTATGAGTTCAACTTTTGAAGATTCCATGAATGTCTGATAATTAAGCAAATTGCCTATATTCTTCTTGTAATACCAAACTATTTTACGAGTGTGTGATGAGTTGGTTTCAACAAAGCCCGACATCTTAACTAGATTCATACGAGCCTTTTTTGCTTTGTTCGCTTTAAATGAATTTTCAATATGATATGCTCGCTTGCTGGTTGTTGAAATCGATGTGGATGGTGCTATAACATAAAAAAAAAAAAAAAAAAAAAAAGGAACAATAGATTAAAATACTGAATGAAATAATATAATGAAAATATCAATAGATTGTGAATTTGTTTGGGAGAAATTGATTGTTTTTTCTTATTGGTTTCTTAATTTGAATTATGTAGTGATTTATGATTTTAAAAAATGGTTTTGATATATTATATCGTTATTTTTCATTAAACCTTCATTAAAACTCAGTTAGTCAAATTGAACACGGGAAAAAACGTTTTTACCCTTCAGTGACTTTTCAGGGAATGAAATAATATTTAAAATGTTTTATATTATATTTAATACGATCGTGTATGTTCGTGTATGTTCGTGTATTTTCGTGGTTTTATTTTTTATTCCATGAGTCTAGTGATTTTATTTTATATTATATTTATGTTTTATTATTCCAAGAGTAAAACGTTATGAAAAAAAAAAAAAAAAAAAAAAAAAAAAAATCACAGAGAAACTTGACATAATGATGACCGGAAACATACTGTTACGATACAGAATATCTGTTATGTTTGTAGTAGTAGAAAAATAACTATTAGGTGGAGATAAACATATAAGACCAGTCTCGACAGGCAAATGCATGTTGAGACCTGCAACAAATGCTTGGTTGAATTATTATAACTAGTGAATAATATGTTTTATATACAACGTGGGTAAAGCGACAGTAGAGTTAGTGGCATAATTGTGGCGGGGCGTGTGGTGGCGGCTATAATTTTGTAATTTTAGCCGATTTAATTTGTACAGTAAAATGTATTCAATTTTATTTAAAAGTAGTATAGAATAATATACATATGATATATAACACACACGCACACACACGCACACACACACACATACATACACACATACTCTCTCACACACACACACACACACACACACACACACACACACACACACAGACATACACACACACACACACACATACACATACACACACACACACACACACTCAAACACATACATACACACACACACACACACACACACACACATACACACACACACACACACACACACACACACACACACACACACACACACACACACACTCAAACACACACACATACTCACACACACACACACACACACACAACACACACACACACACACACACACACACACAAGTAATATCCTGGTGGCGATAAATTCGTCTGAGGTTCGGACAGTTGGTCATGTGTTGAAGGTTGCATTTTAAGGGGCAAACTATAGTTTGGGAGGAGTACGTGCATTGTTTTTGCCTATACATCCTCCCTATGCTTTTACATGTAAAATTTAAGGGGGAGGACGAGCAGAACCCCCCTTTACATCCTACTTACATTACATAAATATTATAGATTAAAAAAACGAAATTACTATCATTTACTTCGTTCAATAATTACGAAAAGTTCTGTTAATGTAACATCTTTAGGAACTTTTTCTGTATTAAATAGCCACATCATTTTAATAAAACTCTATATATTCCCCACCAATATGAAAGAGAAGTGAAACGAATGTCCAATTTATTAGTGTCTATAATTGATCAGGCTTTTTATTTAAACATTTAATTTTAGCTAAATATTCAATAATCAAACACCAAAATATTTGTTAGCTTAAGTCAGGTTATAACAGGAAGAGACTTTATAACATGCTCATAAATTCCTAACGGTTTGACTTGCTGACATAGAAACTATCTAATTGGAATGTAACCGGTTAAAGAGCGTGTGATGTGAAGGTATTTGCTGTTTGCGTGAGTCAAAGTGTATGTGCTACAAACGAAAATGTAATAGGTCATACGAGTATTTTCAGATTATTAAGTTATGGTTTAATGTTTTTTGCCTTTACGAATGCCTTCCAGGGTAATTAATGAAAACCGTATTATGAGATTCGTATAATGATAATAGCATATGAACATCTACAAAATACAGCACCAAATAATAATTCATTGTTGATTTCTTTTTTCGATGTTTTGATGCCGATTAGGATATACTTTTACGTCTACCATAGACAATATACGTTTCTCTTATAAACGAATCCTAATGATATAGTAAGAGAAAATTATATATGAAGTACACAGTTGAATACTTATTATCATGAATTAAAATAAATGTTAAAATAACTTTCTAATGAGTTGGATAAAATATAAAACATAAAATATCTACTATAGTCATCTAATATTTGAAATTTGTGATCACAATTTTTTTTTTTTTTAGTTAAAAAGAATACCTTCGTTAAAAATATGTGATATACTTTTGTCTCAAATATTTTTACTCTGCGATATGGTTAAAACAATAATATAATTGAGTAAATAAACATCTGTCCAAGCGCTTCATTATTAATTGAGTTTTAAAGTTATTGTGATTCTTATTTTTTAGAAATACCTGTGTCTAAACACGTTTAAGATAATCTGTGATTTGAAAGTAGGTAACTTGTGTGTTATATTAATATTTTAATATTTACTCATAAGTCATATACCAAACTTGGGAATACTTATTTGTAAATAAAGATTATTATCATAATATTAGACACGTACTTTATGTTGAATACAATAAATGATTACAAAGAAATACCTGCATCAATATTAGACATTTTTCTATGATGACATTTTTAATAAATTCACTATTTCCAGTTTTAATAGATACCTTGTTAAGAATAAAAATAATTCTTGTAAATTACAATTTTCGTATGACACTATCATCAAGTAGGTAATTAAAACAGGTATTTATTTTTGGAGTTTCCTAAATTATCCTTAATAGTATTATACACTGTTTAAAGTAGGTTATCCAAATGAACGAGTAGAAATAAATCCCATTTTTTTACGTAAAAATAATTTTTAACTATTTGAGAAATATTTAGTCACACAAATATGAATTAATGCAGTTTAAACACGATAAATAGAACATAAAAAAATGACAGAATATTTAGTAACTTGGTAAACTTGGTAAAAGTACATGTTGATCTAAAATGTATTTAACTATTTTATATTGATATTTAGAAATTAAATTTAAAAAATAATGGAACATTCAGGGTTATAAACATGGATTTAATGCCAATACTTAAAATAAATAAACAAACATTCAATTTTAATGTGTTCAAAACTTTTCCTATAATATTTATTCGACTTAATACGCGATATTAATAAATTATAAATTAAATTGTTATATTATGCTAAAATATAAGTTTATTTACAGTGGAATTATTACGCTCAATTACTGTATTATTGTAGTCTCAGGTATAATATAAAAAATTCATACATTTGGGAAATTGATGCAAAAACCTGCAAAAAAGATAGACAAAGAAAAACTACTTAATAAATAAATTATTTTTAGGATTTATACTAGTAATTTATTGAATACTATTTAAACAACAATTTGCACGCAACAATATCGATTTAAAAAGTAGAACCTATCCAAGGAATATTATTGATTTGTTCCAGAATAAAGTATATTTAATTACTAATTAGTAATTGCAAGCATTTAATTTAAAACATGAGTTAAGTTATGGTTGATTTTAATTAGCACTAAGAATGAATTAACCTAAGTAAAGATGAAACTTTTGGCACTATCTCAAATTATAGACACCGTGCAAACCGACGCAAGCGCTCTGGGTGGTGTACGGTGCAAGTTTTAGTGTATACTGTATACTGTATAGCGCCTAGACGGCTGGACAACATAATATTTTGTGTGTGTATAATTGATAATACAAATACATTAATACTTGTAATCTGTTTCCTATTTAGTATTTAGCATTTACAATAAATATAATTGTTTTGTTTACCTATTAACTATATATCGCAGACATTTTTTTCTGTTAAAATGAGCTGTAAGATGTGCTGTGTTGTGAACTGTCACAATTCTTACAAGAATACAAAAAATAAAAGTGTGAAGTTTTATAATTTTCCTAATAAACCTTATGAAATTGATTTAAAGAAGAAATGGATTTTGGCAGTTAAGCGATTGGAGTGAGTTAAACATACTATACATACTATAAAGTATAACTATTACATATTTTGCATAGAAATCCAACTTTAAATAATATTATTATTACAGTGAAAATGGTGAACTATGGTGTCCTAAACCACAATCAGTTGTATGTAGTGAACACTTTGTGGGTAATAAACGATCAAAAGACCCTAATAGTCCATCATATATACCATCATTGTTTCCTGATATTTATAAGAGAAAACCAGTTAACGAGCAACAACAAAGTGACAGATACAATCGAAAAAATAAGCGCAAAAAAATAGTTGTATCTAATAATGTAGAGCCTTTAGATGTAGAAATTATGGAAATCCCCCAATGTGATAAAATCAATTCAGTTTGTAGTGTTGGGACTCAAGTTATGTTTGACTTCAATATCAATCAGTTTAAATTTGAATGTGAATTTAATAAATCTAATTGTGATGTTGGCACACTAGCACATATACCACCTTTGTCTAATAACTCAATAGAACGGTCAGTAAAAAGTGTTGCATGTGGTCTTGATATATCTTGTTTAAAGCTGAACTGTTTTCAAGGTTTTAATTCTATACTTCATGATTCACAACTAAAAGATCTAACTGGTACAACATTTAAAGTATTTAATCTTTTACTTTCATTAATACCTCAGTATTATTGTGGTACAATAAGTAAAGAAAATAAGTTGATGATATTCCTTATCAAAATTAAGCATTTTATAACCTATTCAGCTATTGGTGTGTTATTTAATGTAAATCGTACTACTGTTTCAAGAATATTTTTTAGTATTTTAGAAGTTTTGGTTAGTAAAACTAAAGAGTTTATTTTTTGGCCTAATAAAAAGACAATTGTAGAAACTTTGCCAAGAGCGTTTAAGGACAATTTTCCAAATTGTCGTTGTATTATTGACTGTACTGAGATAAAGACTGAACAACCAAGTTCAGTTGAACAACGTGTATATATGTACTCAAGATATAAAAGTGCATATACAGTCAAAACTTTGGTAGCAATAACACCAAGTGGTTTAATCTCTTTTCTATCCAAATGTTATGGTGGTAGGACAAGTGACACCTTTATTACAAATGACAGTGGATTTTTGTCAAATTTGGAAAGGGGTGATCAAGTCTTAGCTGACAAAGGGTTTCCTGGTATTAAGGTATTATGTGAAAATAAAAATAGTATATTAGTAATGCCTCCTATACTTCATAATGGAAAATTTAGTGAGAATGAAGTAATTGAAACATATAATGTGGCTAGTGTGCGCATTCACATTGAAAGAGTATTTGCCAAATTAAAAACACAAGGTATTTTAAATAAAATAACTGCAGATTTATTACCTTATATTGATGACATAATGCATATTTGTTGTGTCCTAACAAACTTACAAAATCCAATAATTAAAGAGTAATAATGCAATATGCATTTTTATGTATTTGATATGAAATTAACAAATTTTGGAAAAGCTTATTAGTTATTAGTATAAATTACAGAATATAATAAAACAAATTGAATCTTTTAATGGCTTTTTTTTTTTACAAATTAATGATTATAAAATAAATAATAATATAATTATTTTAGAATGTATTTAGGTAAATAAAAGTTAAAATAAAAAAATTCAAGTCTTGGCAATATTGTTTGTAAAAATAAAATATTTTTTTCAATGTTAATAACAACTGGGTCAATTTTATTGTAAACTAATAAATCACATTCACTCATGCCACAACAATACATTAATATTTGGCACTGTGTGTAATATTGATGAGTGACACTCAAGACAACTTGGTTATTCTTATATTTTAAGTATGAAACATTACATTTCTGGTTTTCAGGATCACAAATTGGTTTGGATTGACAAGAAATAGGACATTTAACTTCCAATACTTTTGTAAGAGTCCCATTTTGAATAACAAGACCATCAGGACTTGCACACAACCATGGTTTTTGAGAATGTACTATAACTCCACATTTAAGAATAGTATTATTAAACTTTGTGTTATAATACTCAATTGCCTCACTTTCATATTTGTTGCCATATGCCACATTAATTTTACCTTGGTATCCCAGTTCTTTCTCAATCAATAAAGATTTAGCTAATTTTTCTTGATTTTTAAATGATAAGTCTTTACAAATTTTTATTCTGTGAGCTTTAACACTTGCTGAAATTCTACTTTGTCTAATATATTTCCATTGTATACTTTCAGACTGCATTTTAGTCTGATTATTTATACTTATTATTTGTTTAGAATCAACTACTAAATTATTCATGTAAAATTTATGTTCTTCTATATTTAAAGGAAAATAAGAACCTTTTATTTGAGATAAGTTGATATCAAATGAAGTTTGTTTAGAAACTATAATATGCATAAAATCTGTAGTTATAGACTCTTCTAGCTCATCCAATAATTCTACTAAACATTTTTTACACTCAATAGCAATCTCACACTGAGGAGGCTCCTTTCCAATCATTTTACTTAGAATACATGGAATTTCTAAAATATTATAATCATTAATAAGTGACTCATGACTGATAGCAATACTTTCAACTTTTTTTTGTTTTTTCTTTGGAAATAGATTTTCAATAGTTCTACCTTTTTTATATTTAGCTTCCCCAGATTTTGAAGGCTTACCCCATTCCTGTTCTAAATTAGTTTTTGTTATACTTTCTTCATTATTTACATAATAAATAAGTGCTCCTATATGTTTACATTTGAGGCCAGCACCAGCTGGACACTCACAAATACAATGTGTTACATATCTTGAAGGATTTACCTATTCATACAAATTAAGAATTAATATATCAAATTTTATACAATAATTTTGTTCATACCTACTTCTAAAGTAACTTTATATGGTGTTAAGCTAACCGAAGTTTGTCTAATTACAAAACCAGTGATGGTACTATACCCATTTGGTTGTTGTATTTCAGTAACACTATTCACATGGCCACTTTCAAAAAGTTTTATTCCTTTATCATTTTTAAAATCACAATCGTAATTAATACCTTTGAATCCACAATTTAGAATAATATCAGGTTGATTCATATTTATTGTTAATTAAGTAAAACGTTCAATTTGTACTTTTCAAAAAGTATGTGTAATACATTATAATAAAACATATGTAATAATAACTAATTATTGTATTAAATGTTGTCAGTATTCAGCTATTATCAATAAATCGATAAACATCACAAATATTAATGATTTTAATCGTCGTAAGACGTAGGTGTTTAAACAACCTTTAAATTTTAATATTTTGTTGAATTTTATTAATAACATTGTTATACACAAAAAGTGCGTTATTTCACCGCTAGAGCGCAAGGTTTTTCATTTAATGCACGGTGTCTATATCGAGTTGAAAATATTTCCAGTGTATTAATAAAAAAAAAATTATTTTCGGCAAAAGTCAATGGATTTGATTAATATTATATTTAAGTAAAATGAATTAAATAGATAAAATATATACTTGATGATAATAAATATGAACAATTAACATTCAATCTCAGGCTATACATTTCTCCATTCTATATTCACACATCAGTTACATAAAGGAAAAAACTGAATATGGTTTATTTTTATAATACTTTAAATTTTATTGTGATGATATATATGTTACGGGTAAAGTACTAAATATTGTTAGTGTTCACATTATCCGGGTAATGTGTACACTACCTGTACCTATTGGATAAAGTAAAAATACGGTTTTTAAAACGTTTATTTCGTACATTACTCGGGTATTTTACACATTATCTAAGACTGAGTGGGCAAAGTATACTTTGATAAAATGTGTACGATAAAATAACGATTGTAGATAAATGTTTATGAAGAAACACGGAATAATATTTAGTACAGTGCTAGTTCATCTTAATACACGCGGCGTACATATAATAGGTTTTTAAAATGACTTCACGCGAGTGTTTTTATAAAATAGTCAACGAAAAAAAAAATTTAGTTTATTTATTGGCAGTTAAGAGTAACGAAATAGTTTCGGAAATTAAAAATGTGAGATCAAGTGGAATAAAAAGTAACAAGGTACATCGAATTTTGATGCGTTTGATCATGTTGTACCGCGACGTTATAACTTATAAGTAGACGATCATAGTTATACGATTACTTTATCCACAGCACACCGGATCATGTATACATTGATTAGATACTACATATATCTATAAGGTGGATAATGTATACATTACACTGTTCATATGGATGAGGTTCACATACCCGGGTAATAAGTACACTAACCGTTTTTGTACTTTACCCGTAACATATATATATATATACATATACATATTGAATCATAGGATAATTATTACAATAATACACTTTTAACACTTTTAGAACAACTCTTTGCTACTTTAAATTACTCATGTTCTTAAATAATAAAATAAAATAAATTTATTTAATGTTTATGAAAAAATAATAGTCTGGTATTTTAATTAAATTATTCTAAAAAAAATATTTAAAAAATATTTAATTAAACAAATGCATATTTAGGTAAAAATATATTTAAAAGTATATAATTTATATTAAAAAAAGCTTCATTATTTAAAAAATGTGTTTTAATTTATTTCTATTTTATTTTTATATCGAATAGTCATTGGTATTAAATACATAAAAATTATTTAAAAAAATAGGGAAATGTGTGATTTATTAATTTCATAGATTACATAGATATCTATTTATTCATTTCATACGTCAACTCTCCACTTGAATTTAACATTTAAAATTTTTATTGACATATGAATTACTGAGGAGACTGAATGTGGCTAATAACTTATTTTTCATTGTACCTATTAAAATATTTTTACTCAAATAGGTTATTAAATAAATAGTCGTATTTCTAAGTGAACAATAATTCAATTATAACAAAAGTTCAAAGGGTTCAGATATTAAATTACGATGATTTAAACTTAAACAAAATTAATTATTTTATTTAAGTAAAATACATACATACATATTTTAAATACAAATACAACTTTTTTTTATTGTATTTTGGGATTCGTGGAATGAAGATATTTCAAGTTTTGTCTGTGTCATGACGATACTAATATACTTGAAATGTTGAAAGGGGTATTAGAAATGGGTCGAACGCATGTATAAGATAAAAAACTAAACAACGTGTTTAATGGTATTAAGTGAAAATGAAATTTTCCTCATGTATTACTGGGCCTCGTGAAACCTATAGAATTTCGGTTTTTCCGTTGTCATTTGATACTTTTCGTATTGGAATTTCAAAAAACTTCCGTATAAAAGTATCCATTGTCAATAAAGGAATTTAACGTTTCCGATAAAAGATGATTTTTTCGCTGTCAATTGAATTTTGCAAAAAATGTAAGAAAGTACATTCTTCGTGGAACGAAGATATTTCAAGTGTTGTCTGTGTCATGACGATACTAATATACTTGAAATGTTGAAAGGGGTATTAGAAATGGGTCGAACGCATGTATAAGATAAAAAACTAAACAAAGTGTTTAATGGTATTAAGTGAAAATGAAATTTTCTTCATGTATTACTGGGCCTCGTGAAACCTATAGAATTTCGGTTTTTCCGTTGTCATTTGATACTTTTCGTATTGGAAAACACATGAGGTAGTCAAGTTTTCTTGTGACAACTGCCCACTAGTATTTACACGCAGAGACAACCTCAAAAGACATAACTATGAAAAACATCGTAAGTATTTTTTAACCAGTAATATTTTTATACAGTTTAATATCTATGTCACTCTCGAACTAATGTTTTATTTATTTCATGTTCCAGCCTTAAATCGGATAATGGAAACTCGTAAACGAGCAAAAATTCCTTATGAAGACGAGGGAAATGAAATGTTATATCAAACAGAGAACACTGAAAACTTCTATGATAATGATGGTAATTTTTTTAATTATAGCGTGAATATATCGTAGATTATTGTGAGTTTAACAAGGTTTAATGAAAAATAACGATATAATATATCAAAACCATTTTTTAAAATCATAAATCACTACATAATTCAAATTAAGAAACCAATAAGAAAAAACAATCAATTTCTCCCAAACAAATTCACAATCTATTGATATTTTCATTATATTATTTCATTCAGTATTTTAATCTATTGTTCCTTTTTTTTTTTTTTTTTTTTTTTTTTTTATGTTATAGCACCATCCACATCGATTTCAACAACCAGCAAGCGAGCATATCATATTGAAAATTCATTTAAAGCGAACAAAGCAAAAAAGGCTCG
>JALBXZ010000279.1:25000-49054 GCA_027580255.1 Therioaphis trifolii
TGTACGATAAAATAACGATTGTAGATAAATGTTTATGAAGAAACACGGAATAATATTTAGTACAGTGCTAGTTCATCTTAATACACGCGGCGTACATATAATAGGTTTTTAAAATGACTTCACGCGAGTGTTTTTATAAAATAGTCAACGAAAAAAAAAAATTTAGTTTATTTATTGGCAGTTAAGAGTAACGAAATAGTTTCGGAAATTAAAAATGTGAGATCAAGTGGAATAAAAAGTAACAAGGTACATCGAATTTTGATGCGTTTGATCATGTTGTACCGCGACGTTATAACTTATAAGTAGACGATCATAGTTATACGATTACTTTATCCACAGCACACCGGATCATGTATACATTGATTAGATACTACATATATCTATAAGGTGGATAATGTATACATTACACTGTTCATATGGATGAGGTTCACATACCCGGGTAATAAGTACACTAACCGTTTTTGTACTTTACCCGTAACATATATATATATATACATATACATATTGAATCATAGGATAATTATTACAATAATACACTTTTAACACTTTTAGAACAACTCTTTGCTACTTTAAATTACTCATGTTCTTAAATAATAAAATAAAATAAATTTATTTAATGTTTATGAAAAAATAATAGTCTGGTATTTTAATTAAATTATTCTAAAAAAAATATTTAAAAAATATTTAATTAAACAAATGCATATTTAGGTAAAAATATATTTAAAAGTATATAATTTATATTAAAAAAAGCTTCATTATTTAAAAAATGTGTTTTAATTTATTTCTATTTTATTTTTATATCGAATAGTCATTGGTATTAAATACATAAAAATTATTTAAAAAAATAGGGAAATGTGTGATTTATTAATTTCATAGATTACATAGATATCTATTTATTCATTTCATACGTCAACTCTCCACTTGAATTTAACATTTAAAATTTTTATTGACATATGAATTACTGAGGAGACTGAATGTGGCTAATAACTTATTTTTCATTGTACCTATTAAAATATTTTTACTCAAATAGGTTATTAAATAAATAGTCGTATTTCTAAGTGAACAATAATTCAATTATAACAAAAGTTCAAAGGGTTCAGATATTAAATTACGATGATTTAAACTTAAACAAAATTAATTATTTTATTTAAGTAAAATACATACATACATATTTTAAATACAAATACAACTTTTTTTTATTGTATTTTGGGATTCGTGGAATGAAGATATTTCAAGTTTTGTCTGTGTCATGACGATACTAATATACTTGAAATGTTGAAAGGGGTATTAGAAATGGGTCGAACGCATGTATAAGATAAAAAACTAAACAACGTGTTTAATGGTATTAAGTGAAAATGAAATTTTCCTCATGTATTACTGGGCCTCGTGAAACCTATAGAATTTCGGTTTTTCCGTTGTCATTTGATACTTTTCGTATTGGAATTTCAAAAAACTTCCGTATAAAAGTATCCATTGTCAATAAAGGAATTTAACGTTTCCGATAAAAGATGATTTTTTCGCTGTCAATTGAATTTTGCAAAAAATGTAAGAAAGTACATTCTTCGTGGAACGAAGATATTTCAAGTGTTGTCTGTGTCATGACGATACTAATATACTTGAAATGTTGAAAGGGGTATTAGAAATGGGTCGAACGCATGTATAAGATAAAAAACTAAACAAAGTGTTTAATGGTATTAAGTGAAAATGAAATTTTCTTCATGTATTACTGGGCCTCGTGAAACCTATAGAATTTCGGTTTTTCCGTTGTCATTTGATACTTTTCGTATTGGAATTTCAAAAAACTTCCGTATAAAAGTATCCATTGTCAATAAAGGAATTTAACGTTTCCGATAAAAGATGATTTTTTCACTGTCAATTGAATTTTGCAAAAAATTTAAGAAAGTACATTCTTCGTGGAACCAAGATATTTCAAGTTTTGTCTGTGTCATGACGATACTAATATACTTCGAATGTTGAAAGGGGTTTTAGAAATGGGTTAAACACATGTATAAGAGAAAAAACCAAACAAAGTGTTTAATGGTATTAAGTTAAAATGAAATATTCCTCTTGTATTACTGCGCCTCGTGATACCTATAGAATTTCGGTTTTTCCGTTGTCATTTGATAATTTTCGTATAGGAATTTCAAAAAACTTCCGTATAAAAGTATCCATTGTCAATAAAGGAACTTAACGTTTCCGATAAAAGAAGGTTTTTTCGCTGTCAATTGAATTTTGCAAAAAATTTAAGAAAGTACATTCTTCGTGGAACCAAGATATTTCAAGTTTTGTCTGTGTCATGACGATACTAATATACTTGAAATGTTGAAAAGGGGTTTTAGAAATGGGTCGAATGCATGTATAAGATAAAAAATTAAACAAAGTGTTTAATGGTATTAAGTGAAAATGAAATTTTCCTCAAGTATTACTGCGCCTCGTGAAACCTATAGAATTTCGGTTTTTCCGTTGTCATTTGATACTTTTCGGATAGGAATTTCAAAAAACTTCTGTAAAAAAGTATCCATTGTCAATAAAGGAATTTAACGTTTCCGATATAAGAAGATTTTTTCGCAGTCAATTGAATTTTGCAAAAAATGTAAGAAAGTACATTATTCGTGGAACCAAGATATTTCAAGTTCGTATTCGACCAGTGCGTCTCCTACCCGCTGCCGCTCGACCCGCTTATTGTTGCCGGTACATTTCCCCGGTTATTCATCCCTCAACCATTTGGCCACGGAACACTCCCGGTAACCCCGAGGTGTTAAGACCAGGCCCGAAACGGTATCCGGTAATTATTAACAAATCTCCCATTTGTGTCATCTACGTTGCAATCAGTTATCCTGTCGCCTGTATAATATTGTCTTTATGTACATCGAATTTTGATGCGTTTGATCATGTTGTACCGCGACGTTATAACTTATAAGTAGACGATCATAGTTATACGATTACTTTATCCACAGCACACCGGATCATGTATACATAGATTAGATACTACATATATCTATAAGGTGGATAATGTATACATTACACTGTTCATATGGATGAGGTTCACATACCCGGGTAATAAGTACACTAACCGTTTTTGTACTTTACCCGTAACATATATATATATATATATACATATACATATTGAATCATAGGATAATTATTACAATAATACACTTTTAACACTTTTAGAACAACTCTTTGCTACTTTAAATTACTCATGTTCTTAAATAATAAAATAAAATAAATTTATTTAATGTTTATGAAAAAATAATAGTCTGGTATTTTAATTAAATTATTCTAAAAAAAATATTTAAAAAATATTTAATTAAACAAATGCATATTTAGGTAAAAATATATTTAAAAGTATATAATTTATATTAAAAAAAGCTTCATTATTTAAAAAATGTGTTTTAATTTATTTCTATTTTATTTTTATATCGAATAGTCATTGGTATTAAATACATAAAAATTATTTAAAAAAATAGGGAAATGTGTGATTTATTAATTTCATAGATTAAATAGATATCTATTTATTCATTTCATACGTCAACTCTCCACTTGAATTTAACATTTAAAATTTTTATTGACATATGAATTACTGAGGAGAATGAATGTGGCTAATAACTTATTTTTCATTGTACCTATTAAAATATTTTTACTCAAATAGGTTATTAAATAAATAGTCGTATTTCTAAGTGAACAATAATTCAATTATAACAAAAGTTCAAAGGGTTCAGATATTAAATTACGATGATTTAAACTTAAACAAAATTAATTATTTTATTTAAGTAAAATACATACATACATATTTTAAATACAAATACAACTTTTTTTTATTGTATTTTGGGATTTGTGGAATGAAGATATTTCAAGTTTTGTCTGTGTCATGACGATACTAATATACTTGAAATGTTGAAAGGGGTATTAGAAATGGGTCGAACGCATGTATAAGATAAAAAACTAAACAAAGTGTTTAATGGTATTAAGTGAAAATGAAATTTTCCTCATGTATTACTGGGCCTCGTGAAACCTATAGAATTTCGGTTTTTCCGTTGTCATTTGATACTTTTCGTATTGGAATTTCAAAAAACTTCCGTATAAAAGTATCCATTGTCAATAAAGGAATTTAACGTTTCCGATAAAAGATGATTTTTTCGCTGTCAATTAAATTTTGCAAAAAATGTAAGAAAGTACATTCTTCGTGGAACGAAGATATTTCAAGTGTTGTCTGTGTCATGACGATACTAATATACTTGAAATGTTGAAAGGGGTATTAGAAATGGGTCGAACGCATGTATAAGATAAAAAAATAAACAAAGTGTTTAATGGTATTAAGTGAAAATGAAATTTTCCTCATGTATTACTGGGCCTCGTGAAACCTATAGAATTTCGGTTTTTCCGTTGTCATTTGATACTTTTCTTATAGGAATTTCAATAAACTTCCGTATAAAAGTATCCAGTAGGTCCAGTTATACATGAGGAAAATTTCATTTTAACTTAATACCATTAAACACTTTGTTTGGTTTTTTCTCTTATACATGTGTTTAACCCATTTCTAAAACCCCTTTCAACATTCGAAGTATATTAGTATCGTCATGACACAGACAAAACTTGAAATATCTTGGTTCCACGAAGAATGTACTTTCTTAAATTTTTTGCAAAATTCAATTGACAGCGAAAAAATCTTCTTTTATCGGAAACGTTAAATTCCTTTATTGACAATGAATACTTTTATACGGAAGTTTTTTGAAATTCCAATACGAAAAGTATCAAATGACAACGGAAAAACCGAAATTCTATAGGTTTCACGAGGCCCAGTAATACATGAGGAAAATTTCATTTTCACCTAATACCATTAAACACTTTGTTTAGTTTTTTATCTTATACATGCGTTCGACCCATTTCTAATACCCCTTTCAACATTTCAAGTATATTAGTATCGTCATGACACAGACAACACTTGAAATATCTTCGTTCCACGAAGAATGTACTTTCTTACATTTTTTGCAAAATTCAATTGACAGCGAAAAAATCATCTTTTATCGGAAACGTTAAATTCCTTTATTGACAATGGATACTTTTATACGGAAGTTTTCACTTAATACCATTAAACACTTTGTTTATTTTTTTATCTTATACATGCGTTCGACCCATTTCTAATACCCCTTTCAACATTTCAAGTATATTAGTATCGTCATGACACAGACAACACTTGAAATATCTTCGTTCCACGAAGAATGTACTTTCTTACATTTTTTGCAAAATTCAATTGACAGCGAAAAAATCATCTTTTATCGGAAACGTTAAATTCCTTTATTGACAATGGATACTTTTATACGGAAGTTTTCACTTAATACCATTAAACACTTTGTTTATTTTTTTATCTTATACATGCGTTCGACCCATTTCTAATACCCCTTTCAACATTTCAAGTATATTAGTATCGTCATGACACAGACAACACTTGAAATATCTTCGTTCCACGAAGAATGTACTTTCTTACATTTTTTGCAAAATTTAATTGACAGCGAAAAAAACTTCTTTTATCGGAAACATTATATTCCTTTATTGCCAATGGATACTTTGTAATTTATTCCACCTATCACTGGGGATAGCAGATGTAAATTAACAAATATCTTGAATTTGTAGGGCACTAGGTGACTCCATACAATATGAAACAATAAATTTGATGATATGACTGTTTTTATTTATATACATTAATTATGCACATATATGATGCCACTGAACCATACGGTTCTTATATAAAATAACGGCATAAAATAATAATAATAATACAAAGTCTATTATCAAGGAACATAAAGACAATATTATACAGGCGACAGGATAACTGATTGCAACGTAGATGACACAAATGGGAGATTTGTTAATAATTACCGGATACCGTTTCGGGCCTGGTCTTAACACCTCGGGGTTACCGGGAGTGTTCCGTGGCCAAATGGTTGAGGGATGAATAACCGGGGAAATGTACCGGCAACAATAAGCGGGTCGAGCGGCAGCGGGTAGGAGACGCACTGGTTAGGTCAAAAAACTTCCGTATAAAAGTATCCATTGTCAATAAAGGAATTTAACGTTTCCGATAAAAGATGATTTTTTCACTGTCAATTGAATTTTGCAAAAAATTTAAGAAAGTACATTCTTCGTGGAACCAAGATATTTCAAGTGTTGTCTGTGTCATGACGATACTAATATACTTCGAATGTTGAAAGGGGTTTTAGAAATGGGTTAAACACATGTATAAGAGAAAAAACCAAACAAAGTGTTTAATGGTATTAAGTTAAAATGAAATATTCCTCTTGTATTACTGCGCCTCGTGATACCTATAGAATTTCGGTTTTTCCGTTGTCATTTGATACTTTTCGTATAGGAATTTCAAAAAACTTCCGTATAAAAGTATCCATTGTCAATAAAGGAACTTAACGTTTCCGATAAAAGAAGGTTTTTTCGCTGTCAATTGAATTTTGCAAAAAATTTAAGAAAGTACATTCTTCGTGGAACCAAGATATTTCAAGTTTTGTCTGTGTCATGACGATACTAATATACTTGAAATGTTGAAAAGGGGTTTTAGAAATGGGTCGAACGCATGTATAAGATAAAAAATTAAACAAAGTGTTTAATGGTATTGTTGGGGATGATTACTTTCGTCATCCGACGTAAATAATAATAAATAAATAACTCGCAGCAGTTTCGAATCACAAATTACAATTATATTATTTGAGTACAATTAATGCATTTTGCGTTATTTCGTGCGTACCACGTATCACACTCGACGACACGACGGATAATGACAGACAACAGACTAAAATTACATAAAATGAAAAAAAAGTAAAATAGAACATTATCGCTATCGTCGCGGTCGCGGCAATCGCCGTCGACGTACGACGATAACCTGACAAATTAAATTCAATAAATAATAATAATAATAATAATAAATGTAATAATCATTACAGCTCGGCCAATCCTGACATTTGTTCGTCTCGAACAAGAGGCATAGTAATAAAGTGTATATAAATCATAATTGCAATTAATATAATAATAATAAAACAATATATATATATAAATAAAATAAATACAAAAAAAAAAAACATTTATAAAAGTAAGGAAACGTATTATTCACATAATTTTTTTTTTTTTTTTTTTTTTTTTTTTACTTATAGACGTACCTATTACACCTTGATCCACATTTTTAGTCGATCGGGTCCGACGATACTCTCAAATGGACGCTGGGTTAATTGGAAACCGTCAATGTCACCAATAACATATCTGTTATGGTCTAAAACTTTTTTTATGACGTAAGGGCCTCTGAACTTAGGGATTAGCTTTTTGTTATGTCCTACTGTAACATCTACGTTTGTAACCATTACGTAGTCGTTTTGTTTATAAATAGTTGGAGCTTTCCGTTTTGAATTATATTGAGTCGCACTTGCTTCCTGTGACTTATCGATACACTCGGCTGCCTTCGCCCTCACCTCCCCAAGATTTACGTGACTGGTTATTATTTCTTTTCCTAAGATTAACCGCACCTCGTCATTCACTTCACCATTCTGATGCACTCCGAATAATAACACACTAGGACTCTGACCTGTCGAACTATGTAGCGTGTTATTTATAGCAAACTCAACCTTATTCAATACCTGGTCGATTATATTACGTAAATGACTTAGCTCGCTAAAAGATAAACGTCTGGGTCGAAATGAAATGGGTTGTTCATGTCTTAAAACTATTTTCATTTTGAATTCTAGATTATCGTCGTGTGAATCTACGTTTCCTTTTGACATAATGACATATTTATCGTGATAAATGTTAACAAATTCGTTTCTTACTTTTACGTCTAAATCGGGACTTATATTTAAACTATTGTTATGATCATTCTCGTCCTTATCATAATCGATACACAATATTTCATCGAAGTTATTACAAGTAGTATCATTCGTGGCACTATCAATATCCACAATATTAACTGTACCGTTCACGAATTCAATTTTAAATCCCGGTTTAGACAATAAATCCCTACCAAGAATAGCACTAGCTGACATAGTATTATTGGGTACAATATAAAATCTAAAATTCATAATGTTATTATTGATTAATACGTCGGTTTCGAAAATACCTAATATATCCAATTTAGCACCGTTAATTCCGGAGAAATTATTATTACCCGCGGATTTAATTACAAAATAATTATTAGGAACGGACTCACGTTTAAGAAGGCTGATGGGGCTACCTGTGTCAACCACAGCTTTGAACGTGATGTTGCATACTTCGTTTTCGTCCACAGGAACATCGATTTGACACTGAACCTCGTATGGCAGTGGGTAGTCGGCAGGTCGATCACTGTCACTGGCTATGTCTATATTCATCAATTCCGGCGACTTCTCCGTTGGTATCTTGTTGGTGTTGCGTCCCGAACGTTCTGGACACGATCCTCTTTGATGAGTTGTTGACCCACATTCATAGCATGCTCCTTTCTCTCTCCTTGGTTTTGGACATTGAGGTGAAATGTGTGTTTTCGAACCACAATTGAAACAAGATCGGAGTATTGGTCCTCCCTCGCGATCTGTCGTGTTTGTTTTCGCATCTTCTTTCTTCGACGGTGTTGACGGTGACGCATAATTTGACCGTGACGTAGATTTTTGTATATTAACTGTACTGTCATCTTTATTACTAGTCGATTGGCGAATACGCATCGAACGAGACATATCTAATCGTTCGTATTCGACCATATCGCTCAATAGGTCGTCTTCGTTGTCGTGATCGCGGCTTAACAAATAAATACTTAAATCTTTGGAAAATAAACCTTCGAGAATTTGCATCTTAATTTCGCAAAAAGGTATTCCTACTTGTTTACATAAATAAACTTTTTCATGGAAGTATTCGCGAACGTTTTCTCCCCTCACTTGAACGCGTCGACACATTTCTTTCCACCGATCACCTGTCATCACCACACCAACAAATGTTCGGTGGAACTGCTTTTCGAAATCGGCCCAATTTTCTATGTCACGTGACATGAACCAATGTCTGGCAGCCCCTTCCAGGTTAGTTCGGACGGACTGTAACTTAAAGTTGTCGGGCCAACGATGTAGGTTCGCGACGCCATTCACCGTTCGCAACCAATCGAGAGCTCGAGCACCCGTCGTCAAACCGTTGAAAATTGGTATAGATTTATTTAAATCTGGCGCGATCGCTATTTCATTCGGAGATTTATTCGTTTGTTGTACCTTCAGTAACTCCATTAACATGGTATTTTGTGACATCAGCGTGTGAAATAAGGCGTTTGTATCTACGTTCGTGGTACTTACATTCGGCGGTTCATTCGGTGTGTTACCTTCGTTGGGCGTATATATTTCGTTCACATTCGTTTCGTTGACATCATTATTTGTAACGTTTTTGACAGACTTTGACCCACCGGTCGCCGGACAATCATTTGAGTTCATGCTGTTCGTATTTGTTTGAGAACGGAGTATGGGCATTCGACTTTCTTAAATTAGACCTTCACTTTCAAAAAAAAAAATATTCGCAAGAACTTACAGGTTATAACTTATAACATGGTACGATTGGTACGTGAGCTTTTGTGGATCCATTAATCCCACTTCTGAAACTGTTGGGGATGATTACTTTCGTCATCCGACGTAAATAATAATAAATAAATAACTCGCAGCAGTTTCGAATCACAAATTACAATTATATTATTTGAGTACAATTAATGCATTTTGCGTTATTTCGTGCGTACCACGTATCACACTCGACGACACGACGGATAATGACAGACAACAGACTAAAATTACATAAAATGAAAAAAAAGTAAAATAGAACATTATCGCTATCGTCGCGGTCGCGGCAATCGCCGTCGACGTACGACGATAACCTGACAAATTAAATTCAATAAATAATAATAATAATAATAATAAATGTAATAATCATTACAGTATTAAGTGAAAATGAAATTTTCCTCAAGTATCTTATACTATAAAACGGTAAGGTAAACATAACCTCAATTGGACACTATTTTTTTAACCCCGTTTTTTCCTTTTTCTCATACTATAAAATTCCGTTCTCATTTGAAATATTCTGTACCCGTCCCCGGACGTCGTTTTACGCGTTCGCGCGCCCAAAAAAGGTCGATTTTTCATTCTTCCTTTTGAAAAAAAAACGTGCCCCGTGATCGTTTCCCGCCAATTCACACTACTCTATGTCGTCTGATGATAACGCGGCCCCGTGTATCGTGATAACACGTTGCTTTTGTCTTATATCGTATATTCGTATTTCGTATTACTTTTTTTAATATTTAAACTAATAATTCACTCTACTACTCGAGTTTTTATCGTGTATTCGTGTTTTATTATATGTTTACGCAAATTTACGCGAAAAAAATTTACGCGTTTTTGTAGTTTTTGTTATTATTTATTTTGTTATATTATATGTCTACTACTCGAGTTTTATCGTGTTTTGCAATGTTTTCTTAATAAAAATGTTTTAAACTACTATTTAGTTTGTAATCCTATATAGTTAGTATCCTATATAATAATATATTATATGATTTACCGTGTACGTCTTTTATACAAAGTGTACTCATATAAGTGTTTTGTGATTTTTTGTACCTCTAGAGTACTCGAGAAATAATAGTAAATAATATATTAATAATTTAATATCGTATATTCGTATTACTTTTGTCGTATATTATATATTAAAAACTAATAATTCACTCTACTACTCGAGTTTTTATCGTGTATTCGTGTTTTATTATACGTTTTACGCTAATTTACGCGTAATATTTTTTTTTTTTTTGATCGTTTTGTAGTTTCTTGCTGTCCACCGGTTATTATTACTCATAATGAATGATTTACTAAGTAAGTATTGAATTAAAATTGAAATGTTACTTTGTTACTAATGACAGAATTGGTCATGAGAGTGTTAGGCTTTTGCAAAAAATAAATACAAATACTTTCTAGGTTCTGTTAATATTCGTGTTCGGTAGGTAGTTCCTATCTGTGTATTATTAACGCCGACTTTTAAAACACTGTATTCAATTTATTTATTCAATTATCGATTATTTACAGTTTGTGTTAGAGATGATCCAGGAAATACTAAATATTATGAAAACATATTATTATTTGACTCTTTCTATTTCTTTTATATAATTTATATATTAAATCAGATATCGTCTTAATTATTTTCTTCTGTATATAAACCATTTAGTTCAAAATAATAATTTATAGGTCGGCTTTTGTCTTTTGGTGTGAAGACCATTGACCAATGATATCGGGTACCTACACATCGGACATTTCTGCTGGACCTATTATATGCTACAAACACACTGTGTATGAGTAACTAAAGGAAATTGAATATTTATACTGTTTTATTAAATAGAAAATACTCTAATTCGACTCCGTAGGTACCTATAATTCGAGTGGTACATACTAAATGTATGTAACAGTACCTAATTCTAGGATAAAATTGTAATTGCATGAATTATGACTGTTGAATTTCTCTTAAAACACACTCTTACATATTATCTTGGTAGTAAATATGCAAATAGTTAATTATCCGTGTTTGTCGATTTTAAACTAATCAAAATACTTTTACAATGGTAAGTGAAAATTTAAAAAATATACCTACTATAACCGTCTACGAATCATCAAAGCGTTATAATAAATAATTATATTATTTTAGCTGAACTAACCACTGATTTTGATTGTGGTGAAATAAATTTACAAATAGTCCAACGCCATTATATTATTTCTTAAATACCAGTCGTATATTAATTAACATTTTAATTTGGTTATTTGATGATAAGTTGAAAATATGAAATACATTTGCAATTTTGGGTGTCATAAACAATACCTACTTACTATTAAATTGTATACTTTTATCTCTTAATATAAAATAATAATTAATATAAAACAATTTCCTCTCGGTTTGTGTTTTTTGATAGTATTATTATTTTTGATGAATACTTACTCACTAATAACATGTCTGATTCGACACAAAGTAAAAGTATACCTATATTATTTAATTATATTATATATATATGTTATACAAAATAGTTTTTATTTTTTTCAATGGACAAAAAGTTTTTAAGAAAAACGTTTCTGCTGTACCTATTATATTATGTAAAATTGAATATTTACACTGTTTTATTAAATAGAATACTTTTAGGTACCATAGAATTATAAACTACTTACCATTAAAGAATCTACTTACCATAACATTGGATACTTTATCTCATTAATATAATTTGCCCTCAGTTTGTGTCACCAAAAATGTTCATACACATAATATGTTTTTCGATAGTATTATTATTTTTTTAATACTCAATAATAACATGTCATACGTCATGTCTTATTCAACCAAAAAAAGTATACGGTATACCTATATTGTTGAATTATTTATACAAAATGTTTTTTTTTTTTTTTTATGGTATATCGGAATGCATTTTTCGTTAACGTTAAAAAATTACATACATAATTTTTTTTCAGAATCTGATTGTACTTATTAACTGCTGTATTCAACTACAATACGTTATCGAGTAGTCACAATAAGAGCTTTCCACGTCTAAAAAAACTAATTTCCACAATACTAACAATGTTAGGGTTATTGTTATAAAAAAAACCGTATATGTAAATGTATACTTTTTTTTTTTTGTATAAACCTTTTAATAAATACTGATAGCTATTTTCAATTGTAAATTATAGTTAGAACTATTATGTGAAAATGCTATAGTAAATACTCAATTGACCCGTGCCTTATTGGCTTTTGTCTATGGTAATATATACATTTACAATAAAAATGATTTTCTCTTGGGAAAATGGGTATCATATATTTTGACCAGACTTATGTAGCTATTCAAAAAATGTATGAAATGTTAGTTCATAATTTTGATTCAATCTATAGTAATTAATTAGTAAAAAAAATGTTCATTATATGTTCACCTTCATTTTTAAAACACTGTTTTATTAACACTTTCTGTTTGAACCTTTTGTTTCATTTTATTTTATTATCAAAATATATAAAGTTGATATTTTTTCAACTATAATAATGTTTAAACAATAGTTCACTAACTTATTGCATTATTAGTGTCTTAAAGTTTTTTTTAAGTAAGCTTGGTTTAGTTGTAGAAATTTTCATAACAATTATTATTCATTACTCGACTACATATAATTATTATGTTAAATAAGAGTTAAATAATATACCTACTATAACCGTCTACGAATCATCAAAGCGTTATAATAAATAATTATATTATTTTAGCTGAACTAACCACTAATTTTGATTGTGGTGAAATAAATTTACAAATGGTCCAACGCCATTATATTATTTCTTAAATACCAGTCATATATTAATTAACATTTTAATTTGGTTATTTGATGATAAGTTGAAAATGTGCAATACATTTGCAGTTTTGGGTGTCATAAACAATACCTACTTACTATTAAATTGTATACTTTTATCTCTTAATATAAAATTATAATTAATATAAAACAATTTCCTCTGGGTTTGTGTTTTTTGATAGTATTATTATTTTTGATGAGTACTTACTCACTAATAACATGTCTGATTCGACACAAAGTTAAAGTATACCTATATCATTTAATTAATATTATACAAAATAGTTTTTATTTTTTTCAATGGATAAAAAGTTTTTAAGAAAAATGTTTCTGCTGTACCTATTATATTATGTAAAATTGAATATTTACACTGTTTTATTAAATAGAATACTTTTAGGTACCATAGAATTATAAACTACTTACCATTAAAGAATCTACTTACCATTACATTGGATACTTTATCTCATTAATATAATTTGCCCTCAGTTTGTGTCACCAAAAATGTTCATACACATAATATGTTTTTCGATAGTATTATTATTTTTTTAATACTCAATAATAACATGTCATACGTCGTGTCTTATTCAACACTAAAAAAGTATACGGTATACCTATATTGTTGAATTATTTATACAAAATGTTTTTTTTTAGTTTTTTTATGGTATATCAGAATGCATTTTTCAGATTGTAGATTGTAGTTAGAACTATTATGTGAAAATGCTATAGTAAATACTCAATTGACCCGTGTCTTATTGGCTTTTGTCTATGGTAATATATACAATTACAATAAAAATGGTTTTCTCTTGGGAAAATGGGTATCATATATTTTGACCAGACTTATGTAGCTATTCAAAAAATGTATGAAATGTTAGTTCATAATTTTGATTCAATCTATAGTAATTTATTAGTAAAAAAAATGTTCATTATATGTTCACCTTCATTTTTAAAACACTGTTTTATTAACACTTTCTGTATGAACCTTATGTTTCATTTTATTTTATTATCAAAATATATAAAGTTGATATTTTTTCAACTATAATAATGTTTAAACAATAGTTCACTAACTTATTGCATTATTAGTGTCTTAAAGTTTTTTTAAGTAAGCTTGGTTTAGTTGTAGAAATTTTCATAACAATTATGATTCATTACTCGACTACATACAATTATTATGTTAAATACAAAATATTAAGAGATTTTTAGTGCATATTTTTTTTTTTTAGATTTTTTTAAATTTTTTCAAGTTAAATACTTATTTTTCATTTTTTCGTGCCATTTATAGCGCATATTTTGAATTTTTAAGTGCATAACTTCAGAGCCCTGAATCATGATTCTTTAGAAAACACTAATTGTAAATTGTAGTTAGAACTATTATGTGAAAATGCTATAGTAAATACTCAATTGACCCGTACCTTATCGGCTTTTGTGTATGGTAATATACATTTACAATAAAAAAGATTTCCTCTTAGCAAAATTGGGTATAATATATTTTGACCAGACCTAAGTAGCTGTTCAAAAAATGGTTAACATGTTAGTTCATAATTTTGATTCAACATGCATCTCTTTGCTTGATTTTATATAAAAATAATATATACTAATAATTAAGTTGATAGTTACTTCCATTGCCCTTATCCAACTCACATGAATAAATCTAATCAAATCTGTTTGCATTTACTGTTTGGTACTGTAATTACAGTCAATTTATACAAATTAATTTATTTATGTTTATTGTGGAGCACTCAAATTTTCTTACGGTGAGTAAAAATAATGTTCATTACATCAACTGAGCTTTACAAAGAATTTTATTAATTTAGGCACATTCATCATTTTTAAAACACTGTTTTATTTACACTTTCTATTTGAACATTTCTTTGCATTTTATTTTATTATTATCATAAAAATATAAAGTTGATCTTTTTCAACTATAATAATGTTTAAACAAAATTTTTTGCAGGAATTGTGTTCACTAACTTATTGCAGTATTAGTGTCTTAAAGTTTAGTCGTAGAAATTTTCATAACAATTATCCACCCATGTAGAATATAAACCATTTTTGATAGTGGTGAACTACATTGGCTATGATGTGTAAGACCTTTAGGTATTTAGTATTTATAAGTAAGTTTTCAATATTCAATATTAACTTCTAGACATAACCCATATACGTGAAATCGAGACGTTAAACCTAACCTGTATGCTACTTTCGACGATGTCTTGGCCGAATAAATAACTAAATAGCTTTTGTTTCCGAATCGACTGACCAGAATTATTCTATACGTCACTCCAATACACCAACCTCTAGACTTATCCTACACGCGTTCGATCTAGACGTTAAAAAAACTGTATCCTACTTACGGCGGCCATCTCAATAACTAAAAAATAAAAAAGATAAAAAATATCTCAAAATATTTTTTTTTCCGTCCCGACTGACAAGAATTACTCTTTACATCACTCTAATAACCGACCTCTAGATTTATCCTCTATACGTTCATTGTATAAATGTATGTTTTCAAAGAAAAACCGTATCCTACTTTCGTCGGTGTCCTGGCCGAGGAGCGGAGCTCCTCGAGCCGAACGCTTGGTATATATAATGTAAATAATTTGATAATGTATCATTTTTGATACCGATAGTAGTTTTACAACGGCTCCTATTTTCCTCACTTTAATAAACCGACTTCTAGACACAACCCATATACGTTAAACCTAACGCTTTTCGCGGCGTCCCGGTAAAAAAAATTGATAATAAAGCGTAGCTCCTCGAGCCAAACATTTGGAATGACTCTCCCGCTTTTCGCAGTGTCCTGGTAAAAAAAAAATTGATAGTAGTTTTACAACGGCTCCTATTTTCGTCACTCTAATAAGCCGACTTCTACACACAACCCATATACGTTAAATCGAGTAGTTAAACCTAACGCTTTCGGCTTTTGTTTCCGAACCGACTGACCACAATTATTCTATACGTCACTCCAATACACCAACCTCTAGACTTATCCTACACGCGTTCGATGTAGACGTTAAAAAAACTGTATCCTACTTACGACGGCGTTCTCAATAACTAAAATATAAAAAAGATAAAAAATATCTCAAAATAGTTTTTTTTCCGTCCCCACTGACCAGAATTACTCTTTACATCACTCTAATAACCGACCTCTAGATTTATCCTCTATACGTTCATTGTATAAATGTGTGTTTTCAAAGAAAAACCGTATCCTACTTTCGTCGGTGTCCTGGCCGAGGAGCGGAGCTCCTCGAGCCGAACGCTTGGTATATATAATGTAAATACATTGATAATGTATCATTTTTGATACCGATAGTAGTTTTACAACGGCTCCTATTTTCCTCACTCTAATAAACCGACTTCTAGACACAACCCATATACGTTAAACCTAACGCTTTTCGCGGTGTCCGTGTAAATAAAATTTATCATGTTTATACTTTTGATCCCGAAAGGCGTTTCACCGGCAGCTAGACTTATCCTACACGCGTTCGATCTAGACGTTAAAAAAACTGTATCCTACTTACGGCGGCGTTCTCAATAACCAAAATATAAAAAAGATAAAAAATATCTCAAAATAGTTTTTTTTCCGTCCCGACTGACCAGAATTACTCTTTACATCACTCTAATAACCGACCTCTAGATTTATCCTCTATACGTTCATTGTATAAATGTGTGTTTTCAAAGAAAAACCGTATCCTACTTTCGTCGGTGTCCTGGCCGAGGAGGGGAGCTCCTCGAGCCGATTGCATGGTATATATAATGTAAATACATTGATAATGTATCATTTTTTATACCGATAGTAGTTTTACAACGGCTCCTATTTTCCTCACTCTAATAAACCGACTTCTAGACACAACCCATATACGTTAAACCTAACGCTTTTCGCGGCGTCCCGGTAACAAAAAATTGATAATAAAGCGGAGCTCCTCGAGCCAAACATTTGGAATGACTCTCCCGCTTTTCGCAGTGTCCTGGTAAAAAAAAAATTGATAGTAGTTTTACAACGGCTCCTATTTTCGTCACTCTAATGAGCCGACTTCTAGACACAACCCATATACGTGAAATCGAGACGTTAAACCTAACCTGTATACTACTTTCGACGATGTCTTGGCCGAAAAAATAACTAAATAGCTTTTGTTTCCGAACCGACTGACCAGAATTACTCATTACATCACTCTAATAACCGACCTCTAGATTTATCCTCTATACGTTCATTGTATAAATGTGTGTTTTCAAAGAAAACCGTATCCTACTTTCGTCGGTGTCCTGGCCGAGGAGCAGAGCTCCTCGAGCCGAACGCTTGGTATATATTATTCTATACGTCACTCCAATACACCAACCTCTAGACTTATCCTACACGCGTTCGATCTAGACGTTAAAAAAAATGTATCCTACTTACGGCGGCGTTCTCAATAACTAAAATATAAAAAAGATAAAAAATATCTCAAAATAGTTTTTTTTCCGTCCCGACTGACCAGAATTACTCATTACATCACTCTAATAACCGACCTCTAGATTTATCCTCTATACGTTCATTGTATAAATGTGTGTTTTCAATGAAAAACCGTATCCTACTTTCGTCGGTGTCCTGGCCGAGGAGCGGAGCTCCTCGAGCCGAACGCTTGGTATGTATAATGTAAATACATTGATAATGTATCATTTTTGAAACCGATAGTAGTTTTACAACGGCTCCTATTTTCCTCACTCTAATAAACCGACTTCTAGACACAACCCATATACGTTAAACCTAACGCTTTCGGCGGTGTCCGTGTAAATAAAATTTATCATGTTTATACTTTTGATCCCGAAAGGCGTTTCACCGGCAGCTAGTTATAATATAAAACGTGAACGTAAAAAGAAAACGATCATAACCTCAATCTACCACTATTTTATAAACGCCGTTTTTTCCTTTTTCTCATACTATAAAATTCCGTTCTTTTTTGAAATATTCTGTCCCCGTCTCCGGACGTCGTTTTACGCGTTCGCGCGTCCAAAAAAGGTCGATTTTTCATTTTTCCTTTTGAAAAAGAAATTGCCCCGTGATCGTTTCCCGCCAATTCGCACTACTCTCTGTCTTTTATTGATAACGCGGCCCCGTGTATCGTGATAACGGTGCTATTGTATTACTTTTGTATAATATTCGTATTACTTTTTTTATGTATATTAAAAACTAATAATTCACTCTACTACTCGAGTTTTTATCGTGTATTCGTGTTTTATTATATGTTTACGCAAATTTACGCGAAAAAAATTTACGCGTTTTTGTAGTTTTTTGTTATTATTTATTTTGTTATATTATATGTGTACTACTCGAGTTTTATCGTGTTTTGTACGTTTTTGCTATGTTTTCTTAATAAAAATGTTTTAAATTGCTACGTTTTACCTACCGACTACTACTGATTGACTACTATTTAGTTTGTAATCCTATATAGTTATATTATATGGTTTAAACGCATTAGGTTGGACCGTGTACGTCTTTTATACAAAGTGTACTCATATAAGTGTTTTGTGATTTTTTGTACCTATAGAGTACTCGAGAAATAATAGTAAATAATATATTAATAATTTAATATCGTATATTCGTATTACTTTTGTCGTATATTATATATTAAAAACTAATAATTCACTCTACTACTCGAGTTTTTATCGTGTATTCGTGTTTTATTATACGTTTTACGCTAATTTACGCGTAATATTTTTTTTTTTTGTAGTTTTTTGTTCGTTATACCATGTCATATATATATATATATATATATTGATCGTTTTGTAGTTTCTTGCTGTCCACCGGTTATTATTACTCATAATGAATGATTTACTAAGTAAGTATTGAATAAGTTACTTTGTTACTAATGACAGAATTGGTCATGAGAGTGTAAGGCTTTTGCAAAAAATAAATACAAATACTTTCTAGGTTCTGTTAATCGTGTTCGTGTTCGGTAGGTAGTTCCTATCTGTGTATTATTAACACCGACTTTTAAAACACTGTATTCAATTTATTTATTCAATTATCGATTATTTACAGTTTGTGTTAGAGATGATCCAGGAAATACTAAATATTATGAAAACATATTATTATTTGACTCTTTCTATTTCTTTTATATAATTTATATATTAAATCAGATATCGTCTTAATTATTTTCTTCTGTATATATAAACCATTTAGTTCAAAATAATAATTTATAGGTCGGCTTTTGTCTTTTGGTGTGAAGACCATTGACCAATGATATCGGGTACCTACACATTCTGCTGGACCTATTATATGCTACAAACACACTGTGTATGAGTAACTAAAGGAAATTGAATATTTATACTGTTTTATTAAATAGAAAATACTCTAATTCGACTCCGTAGGTACCTATAATTCGAGTGGTACAGATTATATCAAAACACAAAATGTATGTAACAGTACCTAATTCTAGGATAAAATTGTAATTGCATGAATTATCACTGTTGAATTTCTCTTAAAACACACTCTTACATATTATCATGGTAGTAAATATGCAAATAGTTAATTATCTGTGTTTGTCGATTTTAAACTAATCAAAATACTTTTACAATGGTAAGTGAAAATTTAAAAAATATACCTACTATAACCGTCTACGAATCAAAGCGTTATAATAAATAATTATATTATTTTAGCTCAACTAACCACTGATTTTGATTGTGGTGAAATAAATTTACAAATAGTCCAACGCCATTATATTATATCTTAAATACCAGTCATATATTAATAAACATTTTAATTTGGTTATTTGATGATAAGTTGAAAATGTGAAATACATTTGCAATTTTGGGTGTCATAAACAATACCTACTTACTATTAAATTGTATACTTTTATCTCTTAATATAAAATAATAATTAATATAAAACAATTTCCTCTCGGTTTGTGTTTTTTGATAGTATTATTATTTTTGATGAATATTTACTCACTAATAACATGTCTGATTCGACACAAAATAAAAGTATACCTATATTATTTAATTATATTATATATATATATATATATATATATATATATATATATATATATATATATATATATATGTTATACAAAATAGTTTTTATTTTTTTCAATGGATAAAAAGTTTTTAAGAAAAACGTTTCTGCTGTACCTATTATATTATGTAAAATTGAATATTTACACTGTTTTATTAAATAGAATACTTTTAGGTACCATAGAATTATAAACTACTTACCATTAAAGAATCTACTTACCATTACATTGGATACTTTATCTCATTAATATAATTTGCCCTCAGTTTGTGTCACCAAAAATGTTCATACACATAATATGTTTTTCGATAGTATTATTATTTTTTTAATACTCAATGACAACATGTCATACGTCGTGTCTTATTCAACACAAAAAAAGTATACGGTATACCTATATTGTTGAATTATTTATACAAAATGTTTTTTTTTTTTTTTTATGGTATATCGGAATGCATTTTTCAGATTGTCGCCTATGGTCGCATATTATAATTATTGTTTTAATAATAGCAGTAGTTATGATGCAATAACATACAGAATTTTTTTATTTCACATTTCCACACACAATGACTCTATCACATCTATGATATTTAAATACCTTTTTTTCCCTTCGTTTAACTTAAAGCGTTTCATTATTATAGGTACCTGTTTTTTGTTATTTCAACTCATTAATACTATGGTCGCCTTACAAAAATTATACCCACAAAACATTAAAAAATTATATTAATTGTACATACATAATGTTTTTTCAGAATCTGATTGTACTTATTAACTGCTGTATTCAACTACAATACGCTATCGAGTAGTCACAATAAGAGCTTTCCACGTCTAAAAAAACTTATTTCCACAATACTAACAATGTTAGGGTTATTGTTATAAAAAAAACCGTATATGTAAATGTATACTTTTTTTTTTTTGTATAAACCTTTTAATAAATACTGATTGCTAATTTCAATTGTAAATTGTAGTTAGAACTATTATGTGAAAATGCTATAGTAAATACTCAATTGACCCGTGCCTTATTGGCTTTTGTCTATGGTAATGTATACATTTACAATAAAAATGATTTTCTCTTGGGAAAATGGGTATCATATATTTTGACCAGACTTATGTAGCTATTCAAAAAATGTATGAAATGTTAGTTCATAATTTTGATTCAATCTATAGTAATTTATTAGTAAAAAAAATGTTCATTATATGTTTACCTTCATTTTTAAAACACTGTTTTATTAACACTTTCTGTATGAACCTTTTGTTTCATTTTATTTTATTATCAAAATATATAAAGTTGATATTTGTTCAACTATAATAATGTTTAAACAATAGTTCACTAACTTATTGCATTATAAGTGTCTTAAAGTTTTTTTTAAGTAAGCTTGGTTTAGTTGTAGAAATTTTCATAATAATTATTATTCATTACTCGACTACATATAATTATTATGTTAAATACAAAATATGAAGAGATTTTTAGTGCATATTTTTTTTTTTTAGATTTTGTTAAATTTTTTCAAGTTAAATTCTTATTTTTCATTTTTTCGTGCCATTTATAGCGCATATTTTGGGATTTTTAAGTGCATAACTTCAGAGCCCTGAATTATGATTCTTTAGAAAACACTAATTGTAAATTGTAGTTAGAAGTATTATGTGAAAATGCTATAGTAAATACTCAATTGACCCGTACCTTATCGGCTTTTGTCTATGGTAATATACATTTACAATAAAAATGATTTTCTCTTAGCAAAATTGGGTATAATATATTTTGACCAGACCTAAGTAGCTGTTCAAAAAATGGTTAACATGTAAGTTCATAATTTTGATTCAACTTGCATCTCTTTGCTTGATTTTATATAAAAATAATATATACTAATAATTAAGTTGATAGTTACTTCCATTGCCCTTATCCAACTCACATGAATAAATCTAATCAAATCTGTTTGCATTTACTGTTTGGTACTGTAATTACAGTCAATTTATACAAATTTATTTATTTATGTTTATTGTGGAGCACTCAAATTTTCTTACGGTGAGTAAAAATAATGTTCATTACATCAACTGAGCTTTACAAAGAATTTTATTAATTTAGGCACATTCATCATTTTTAAAACACTGTTTTATTTACACTTTCTATTTGAACATTTCTTTGCATTTTATTTTATTATTATCATAAAAATATAAAGTTGATCTTTTTCAACTATAATAATGTTTAAACAAAATTTTTTGCAGGAATTTGCAGTATTAGTGTCTTAAAGTTTAGTCGTAGAAATTTTCATAACAATTATCCACCCATGTAGAATATAAACCATTTTTGATAGTGGTGAAATACATTGGCTATGATGTGTAAGACCTTTAGGTATTTAGTATTTATAAGTAAGTTTTCAATATTCAATATTAACTTCTAGACATAACCCATATACGTGAAATCGAGACGTTAAACCTAACCTGTATGCTACTTTCGACGATGTCTTGGCCGAATAAATAACTAAATAGCTTTTGTTTCCAAACCGACTGACCAGAATTATTCTATACGTCTCTCCAATACACCAACCTCTAGACTTATCCTACACGCGTTCGATCTAGACGTGAAAAAAACTGTATCCTACTTACGGCGGCGTTCTCAATAACTAAAATATAAAAAAGATAAAAAATATCTCAAAATAGTTTTTTTTTCCGTCCCGACTGACCAGAATTACTCTTTACATCACTCTAATAACCGACCTCTAGATTTATCCTCTATACGTTCATTGTATAAATGTGTGTTTTCAAAGAAAAACCGTATCCTACTTTCGTCGGTGTCCTGGCCGAGGAGCGGAGCTCCTCGAGCCGAACGCTTGGTATATATAATGTAAATACATTGATAATGTATCATTTTTGATACCGATAGTAGTTTTACAACGGCTCCTATTTTCCTCACTCTAATAAACCGACTTCTAGACACAACCCATATACGTTACACCTAACGCTTTTCGCGGCGTCCCTTTAAAAAAAATTGATAATAAAGCGGAGCTCCTCGAGCCAAACATTTGGAATGACTCTCCCACTTTTCGCAGTGTCCTGGTAAAAAAAAAATTGAGAGTAGTTTTACAACGGCTCCTATTTTCGTCACTCTAATGAGCCGACTTCTAGACACAACCCATATACGTTAAATCGAGTAGTTAAACCTAACGCTTTCGGCGGTGTCCGTGTAAATAAAATTTATCATGTTTATACTTTTGATCCCGAAAGGCGTTTCACACCGGCCACTGAGGTTCTGTAATTATTCTATACGTCACTCCAATACACCAACCTCTAGACTTATCCTACACGCGTTCGATCTAGACGTTAAAAAAACTGTATCCTACTTACGGCGGCGTTCTCAATAACTAAAATATAAAAAAGATAAAAAATATCTCAAAATAGTTTTTTTTCCGTCCCGACTGACCAGAATTACTCTTTACATCACTCTAATAACCGACCTCTAGATTTATCCTCTATACGTTCATTGTATAAATGTGTGTTTTCAAAGAAAACCCGTATCCTACTTTCGTCGGTGTCCTCGAGCTGAACGCTTGGTATATTTAATGTAAATACATTGATAATGTATCATTTTTGATATCGATAGTAGTTTTACAACGGCTCCTATTTTCCTCACTCTAATAAACCGACTTCTAGACACAACCCATATACGTTAAGTCGAGTAGTTAAACCTAACGCTTTCGGCGGTGTCCGTGTAAATAAAATTTATCATGTTTATACTTTTGATCCCGG
>JALBXZ010000280.1:0-48983 GCA_027580255.1 Therioaphis trifolii
TTAGTTATTGAATAATGATTTACAGTATGTAAAGAACTGTTTGAAGCATTCATTTTTTATGTTACGAATTCTTAGAAGAAAAAATATGATAGTAGACAAATTAAATTAGGTTTAAAGATAAAATCTAATTATGTAAAATATCACACCTTATAGTAAAATATAATTAATATCATTCCAAACATATTTACTATCATACACTGAAAGACATTACACTAAATATGTAAATATGATAAATTCAGATAAAAATAACTACGATTGAAGTTAAAACGTAATAGAATTTTAAGTCAATACATAAAAAAATATTATTTTTTATACAGTGACAAGATTACAAGAGGATAACAATATAATTTTAGGTTTGATCCACAAGAAAAATGATTAAATAAACAGTGGACATCAGATTGAAACACACGCTTTCTTATAAAATAATAATAATTTGTCAATCATTTAAAAGAAATAAGCAAAAAAAAAATCACACAAAATATAGCCATACATAACTGTATCTTTCAAATTTTGTTGAAAATTCAGCAATAAATATTCATTCAGTAATTATTTGAAAATCAATAACATTAATAAACAAAAAACAAAATCAAAATTACACCAAATGGTGAAAATTATTGTATTTCATGTTTCATGGATAACAATTGTCATTGTAAAATTTAATACAATTTAATTCGAAGTAAAATTTAATCTAATCAAAGAAAATAAACTCTTACATTATAGCAATAGGTATACCTTAAACCTGATAATATTATGAGATAAATATATTCCAAGTTAATTGATCAAATGAGAGTTTCCATTTTAATCAAGTCAGAAACCTATATTTAACATGTATTATAAATCATCATCCACATTAGCGGCTATGTGAAATATATGAAATAACTTTTAAGGATGTACATTTTCCATAAACATATCATTTGAGGGTAACATCTTAAAAATAAAAAATTGACAGTGGATTTCACCAACCATTACTCTTGGGGACTTTTTATTGTGTAATAACTAATGAGTATTTTTTTTTAAAAATAAACAGAGTTAGGTATTTCTGTATCTAAACACACAATTAAGTTTGATGAGCATGTCTAGAATATATATAGTAAATATATATATATATATATATATATCTTTATTTGTCCAGTATGTTCAAAATATGGCAGCGTTGAACCTCAATGGTCCCTTAAGCTGTATATGATGATGATGATGTTCAAAGTATTGTAATTTGATTCAAAACAAATAGGTCATCTCAGAAGCAACAATAAATATCTGGTAAAATAATTATTATAAACAAGGTTTAAATGAATCAATGATAATAAATTGAAAAATGCTTGTTGAATATTATATTACAATTTTCGTGAACTGAAACACATTCATTTAATATGATTTGAATATTTATCAAAAATATCAATTATTTAATATACATATACTTTTTTGACTATAATCAATATATTTTTCTAATTATTAAGCCTTAAATTTTAGAAAAATGGGATTGGTCATTTATTTTTTGTATATGTATAAAGAGAAAATTTGCAGTAAAAACTGTTGATACAATCGAAATTCTAATTAACCTAAATTAAAATATACATTTTACTGGTACTTATCATTATTTAAAAGTTGTAGTAAATTTTTAGGTATTGATATCAATCAGTTGCATGAGACAAAAATGTTAAAAAAACGTCATATTTTTAAGTTCTATATTTAGCTCAAAAGTAGTTAAATTGCTCTTAAATTTTATTATGAAACAATATTGAAAAATAAAAAGAATTTTCTGAAGAACTGCTACATGAAATAGCCAAAAAACATTACTATAAAATTAGAATATTCTTTACCGGTTAAAGAAAATGTAATTCATTTGATAATTTTACACATTTTTAAAATATTAATAAAACTGTATCTATAAGCATGTAATAGGTAATATATTTAAACTTTTGTTGTTTATATTAGTTTTTACTATAACTTCTAGGTAACGAAGATAAAATGACACAACACCACAAAATGTTATGCTGAAAAATCACGTTTTTTTTTTTTTTAAATAACAACTATGATATTATTTTTATTTGTAAAACATAAAATGCAAAAAACATAATTAAGTTGAGTGTACTGAGTTTAGTTTACAAAATATACAAGGGCAAATGACCTGAAGCACTACATGTTTTAGCTGGGGTCTACATTATGTACTATATATTTTATGACTTAGGATGTATGCATGGGTACACATGAGAACGGTGGGAGGATACATTCTCATCGTTTATACACACATGAATGAAATAAAATATAAATATATACCTAACATTCAATGTACATTTTTAAATTTAATTTTGTAATTAATTAAATTTAATTTAGATGAAATATTATTTGACCTAATTTAAAATCTTTGAACAGCACTTGAAAGCAGCGATTTTAAAATAGTTGTATTTAAGTAATAATATGATTTTGTAACTGAGTAATCATCATAAAAATTTGTGTATATTGGCATCCCTCACATAACATAGTGCTGAGCTTTATTAAACATTTGTAGTTGTAATTGAAATATAATTACATGATTCATTAGATATAATAAATTGTAAGTAAGATGTTTTTGATATTTTAATTTATAATATTATATCATTGGTATTAAAAGTAAAAATATATTTTATACTTTTGACTAAAAGAATCAAATAACTTGTTCAATAAACTATTCAATAATAGTATACAAAACATTATTATTTTTAAAATGTTTAATGGATTCATTTATCTAATAACAACTGTGTGTAAGAGGAGAACGTGATTTTGGAAAGAAATGCATTAAATAAGTTGAAAACTACATTTACGATTTTTTTAAATAATTTTCATTTTTTGACCATCAAATGAACAAGTAAATTCTTAATGAGCCAAGCATTCATAGACAAATAATAATCATTAAAAAAAATCTACAATTTTTATCATTATGACATATTTGAATATATTAACATGAATATAATTTTAATATTTTCTATATAAATATAAATATATAGGTAATAATTTGTTTATCAGCATTGATATTGGTAACTAAGGTAATGTAGTATCTCTTATTATGCGTCATAACATATTTTAATAACTATTTTGATGGGTTATATTAATAGTTGAACTAATTTCTCATTTATATCACATTTAATATTTATTTCAATTTAATAACTTACAATATATACCTACTTTATATAAATTATGTAAAATATATAACATTTTACAGTAGGTATTTAAAATCTTATATTTATAAGTTATTACTGCTAAAATATTAAAATTTTGCTAATATGCAAAAATTGAATTATTTAACTCCACATTATTTTATACTTCTAGAAAATTGGGAAATAATTTCTAATGAAAATTAAATACACACCAACATTTTATTTTCTGTTACATGAATACAACATAAAATAAGCAGTTATGATTAGTAAATGAACTTAAAATTAATGTTATTTACATCACAGTTGATATTTGAATAAAAATAATTTAAAACTTCAGTGCAAGAAAATATATTTTACATGAAGAGAATATACATAGGTACCTAATTTCAGATAATTTAAATAATTTTAGTTTACTCTCTTTAGAAATGATAATTATTGTATGATTACCTATAATCATCATTAATTAATTATTATTTAACGAAAACAAAGGATGTTACAAATGAACAATATTATGAACCAATATATAACTACATAATATCTCTCAAAATTACTTTTGAAATAAGGGGTGAAAAAAACAATAAGCATTATTAAATTTAAAAAAAAATAGTAGGTATTTAGTTGAAGTATCATGAGTTTAAACTTATTAAAACAAACCATTTGAATAATTAGAGACATAATATACATACCTATAAATACATAATTGATGTTTGTAAGTATTTAATACAAAGTCATTGACAATTTCTAATTTAATAGTGATCAACACATTTTTAAACATAAAATAAATATTGAAATATCTTCTTAAATTTTAAAATTAATGTACCAAACAAAGAAACAATTTAAAAAAATCATTTAAATAAATACCTAGTACTTAATATAAAATTTATTTGAATTACATTTAATAAACTAAAATAATATAATTACCATTTCTTGAAACGTCTAATTCAACTAAATTTTCAAAATATTGTATTTCTGGAGGTAAACGGTGAATTTCATTGTCACTAAGACCAAGCTTCCGTAACCTTTGAAGTCTGAAGAAGTTCTGGAAAACAAAAATAAACCAAAAGTAATGACTGACTTCAACTAATATAATTATATATATATATGATTATAGGCACTGGCATGGGTAATATTTGCGTCAATAGATTAATTAACATAATACATAATACACATATATATATATAAAATACTTTTAGTGGATCAGAATAAAACAATTCAAGTACCAGTTGGGTATTATAGGTACAAGTAAAATTAGGATTTTCGGAATAGAATAAAAGTAAATACTCATAATTACAAGCGTTATGCATTATTATTTATAAATTTACTAATAGAAAATAATGGAGTCAATTAAATTTTTAATTATAGTCAATTTAGTAATAGTCACCTAAGAGCCTTATAATAAAGTCTGTATACCAAACAAAACAAAATTTCTTCAATGACATCAACTATAATATTGGTATTTATCATGAAATCTAGCAAAAAAAAAAAAAAAAAAAAAAAAAAAAAAAAAAAAAAAATGAAAGAATATATTTCAATTTCAAAAATATAATCAGTATTAAGTATCTAGTTAATCTCAGAAAATATTTTTTTTGCTTTATATGATAGTTACTTTGAAAATAAAAATTGTTACCTACTATTTTAAACATAAAAATGGTAACTATTATCATGGATTTTTTTAAAACTATTAATTTTGGCCACAAATTAAAATAACACATGATATTCAAACAGTTTAAAATAAATAGGTACACTTAAAAATGAAAACTCTAGAAATCATATTATGTATTTAACACTTAATCAGGTACTACACCAACAAATAAGTGATTTTTGATTTATAATAACTAAAATTATAGTTTATTGCAAAGAAAGATATGTAGGTAGGTACCTAACTATTTTTTTTTTTTTATAATTGCATTAATTTGATTAATTATGAATAAAAATGTTTAAAAAAGGAAGACCATTGTGAGTAGGTACTACTAATTTATAATAATATAAATACCAAGGTAATACATAATTTTAATCAACACTTTAGGTAGGTAATACCACTGTTTAGTGACCACGGAAAATGCAATTACATAAATGTGATAAATAATAAATATATTAGATAGATAAACCAAAAGTAAATTATATTAGTTAATTAAATTTAATAGATACCTATTAGATATGTTATACATGGGGATTGATGTAATTTCATAGAAAGCCTTGGTTAATGAATGGCCTGTTGACATTATATTTAAGTACCAATAGTATTCACTTTTTAATCTTAATAGCTATCTATTACACCTATTATTACAATTTAGGAAGGGGTTTATAATTTTTCATATTATTTAATAGACAAAAAGAAGGAAAAAATAATCAATATTTTTCATGGTTTATTATTTTTCACTAAACAAATTTAAATTTGTAAGTGCATTGTTATCTATCACTATTGAAAAGAATAAAATCTATAAAAATAATTAATTACTTATTTGTTGTTACTTGTTGTCTCTTATCACTAAAACTTTTATTTTAGATATTTTTAGTGTAACAGAACCATAACTAATTCATGATTATAATATCTATTTCATGGTAAATTTTGAAATATTATATATTTGAAAGACTTAAAAAAAGTTAAAATCATAAATGTCAAAACATTTATACACATAATAACTAATAGTGTATACCAAAACATTAAACATCAATAGTGTATTAATATACAGTTAATATCTCCTTTTTTTCTCATTTCTAATTTTTATGCTCAACGAAAACTACTGAAAAATTTAATAAAAATGGAAGAATATACAATAAATAAGGAAATTATGTAAAATATGAACAACACTACTATAATTTAGAGGTCTTAATTAATAAAACAAATATCATCATTTTTATAAATATTTTGAGATTACTCCCAAGATTACTTTTATTTGGGTTTACATATTGTACCTCCATACCTAGGGATAAATCCAAAGGGAGTCTAATAGGATTAAGCCTCTCTCCTGTCTTGGGCTATACGTATTATTATGTATAATTTTATGCAGAATATATATTTGCGGGTTATGAATCCCACATTGAGTAGAACGTCAGATTTGATTTTAATTTTCCAAAAACTTTTTCTATTTCATGTTGCTGCTTTAGAACAAAATGCATAGGTACACTGATCAGAAGATGTTAGGCAAAGCAGTAACTTTTAATAGTTGCATAAAAAAAAAATATGACTTTTTCTCTCTTTTGTGGCCAATTTATTTTCACAAAGATATTAAGTGTTCAACTACAGAGTCCAAGACAAAATGTAAGTAATGCTTTTTCACAAGAGGAAAGAAAAAATTTAGATGAAGAATTCAATAAATATTTTTTAAATGCTTCTGAAATGTTAGATGAAGAAGAAAGAAAAATCCCAAGAGTGTGTGCACTTCAGACAAAGAAAAGTAATATTGAGATATTCAACCAGAAAAATAGTACATAGATAATTAATATTTTTATTTTGATTGTTAACCATACTGCTTCAGACACTGTTTTATAAAAGTAGAAGGTTTAGTCCAAGTTTAGTCCTTATTTATGAAAAAAGTATTCTATTGATGAAATATTGAAATTGGCACAAATTCATCGAGGTGATTTACGTATCAGCAACTTGGCCATAGAAATCAAAGCTTAATTAGAACAATAATAAATAGACTAAAACAGAAATAACAGATTCAAAAAGTACACACTTTACATTATGGTATTCTTTACTCCTCAGAAAATATAATGGGGATGGATGTATTGAATTTAAAAGAAATGATAGATCATTTCTTTAGTCAAACGATTCTGAGCAAAGTATCAGTATAAAAAAAAATTATACCGTTTAAATATTGAACCGTTTTTAGTTTAATTTTTGGTACATTTTTTATATCAAAATATTTAAAACATGTTTTTCTATCTCTATCTTAAGTTTCATCCTAATTGGACGCACCAATTTTTTTAAATAAATATTTTTAAGTTATAAAATTGATATAAAACAGTCAATTTTATAAAAATCATATGATAATTTGGTTAAATAAACGCTTATAAAAAAAAAAATTCCTAATTAAAATTTTTTAATATTTATTCAATATTGTTAGTTAATTTTTCAGAACATTTAGTCAAATATTAAAAATGCAATTAGAGATAAACTTTTAAAAAAACATGGTATTTTAAAAGTTCTATGTTAAGGCCCAAAATTGTCAAATTTTGTTGAAACTCTCATAAAGTATATATACAAATTAATGTATGGTAAAAATGTCAAGTTTTTAGGAACATTATTTTTCCAGTCATGACTAAATTTACTGTTTTTAGACAGTTTTTCTTTAAGTGAGGTAAAATTATTAAGGGGAGAGAAAATAACCTGTCTGAAGTACAATCTACATGCTATTGCTGATCTATAGAGTGGTTGAATGAAACTTTGAAAATATTATGACTACCCAAAAAAATGTTTACAAAGTGTAAAAAACTTAAATAAACATCACGGTAAAACCAATAGATCCTTCGCTTTACTCAAAATTTAAAATTTGGATAAACACTTTTATAAAATGTGATGCTTTTTTTTTCTTTTTTGAATATTTAAGTTTAGTTGTAGATTTTGGCTACTATCCCCATAACAACAGTCATGACTTAAACTTTTTCATTGGTACTTGTTTGTTATCGCCCCGCCAGTACACCGTATACAATTTATCGCCCCGCCACTCTTGTTTGTTATCGCCCCTCCAGTACATCGCATACAATTTATCTCTATTGCTAATCGTTTGTGATCTATTTTAGAAAATGAGAAAAGTAAATTTTATCATTTTTATGATATAGGATATTAGTTCGTTGCTGGCATTCGTTTACCATTTCATTTACTTTATTACCTACTACTGAGAAATTCGAAAAATTAAATTTAATAATGAATTTTACTGAATTACTTACAATTGTTTCAAACAGTGATACTGGAATTAACTTTTTTTTATTATATATTTATATATTTAAAACTATTAAAATAAAATAAAATAAAATAATATTATACATTGAAATATTTTTTTTTATTTATGGAGGGGCGATAACAAACAAGAGTGGCGGGGCGATAAATTGTATACGGTGTACTGGCGGGGCGATAACAAACAAGTACCTTTTCATTAGTGTATTGATTTGGAAGATTAAGTATAGGTAATTACAGTACAAATTACTATTAACATCAGAATAAGGCAGATAAACAGTTTTGACAATTATTGTGTCAATGTTAATGACACATATAAGTTTTTTCTTTGAAGTGTAGGTATATGATGTGATAAATATCAAACAAGAAACATTTTCGCCTGAATCAAACATGTATAATCAAGGTTACACAATAGGGTGGAAAATGTGAAAAAAATTGGAAATATTACTCTATTGTCTCTATTTGATAGTAGGTAACTACTAATAAGGACTTAAAGGCTAAAAATATTGTATACCTAGTATGCAAACTATTATCTAAACAGAAATATTTTACTTTAAACTAGGAATAGCTAAGTAATAGTTGTATTATTTAATATTAAGGTACTCATGTATCTACTTTAGTTAACTTTGAATTTTTTTAAAACGTTTGGCTACATGTTGTTTGTTCAATTCTCAAAAAAATTTCAAAATAATTCAACAGTACAAAACCACTGCTATGCTTCATTAAGAAATAATAATACTAATATCAAATAAAAATCTATAAATTGGTTTAGTTTTTATTATGACACATAAAGATTAAGAAGCCATGTGTTGATACCGTTAAATGTTAGGCAGGTGCCCATAATATTATGAAGTATCTACTTATATCACATAGATAAAAATACATAGAGAATCACTGAGCAATATTAATTGTAATGAATACTTATGTAAATATGATGAGTAGATACACAGGTATAATGACTATCTTTTAAAGAATATTACAGGAATTAAAGATATGATTTAAGATTTAAACAGTCACTGATTAGGTATGTGAAAAGTAATGTAAATGTTTTATGACAAGAATAATGAAATGATAACCAACAAATGTTTACAATAGAATGTTACATATCAACCTCAACTCAAATTCATTAGGAAATAATTTATAGGAATAATTAATGGGGTGATTAGCTAATGGTTCAATAGTTAAAACTACAACCATATTGAAGACGTAATTAAATCATAAAACTCCAAGGTACATATTCACCTATTGAACTACCATTATGGCAGTATGGTAAACGAGATATTTTAATCGAAATTTTGAAAAAAGGTCCAAACCTAAGTGGTTAAAGAATGATAACATTGACATGGATACAGAGTCTTTATTCCATAAGAAGTTTCAGAAATGGCAGACTTTGGTGTCACTTACTTTGGGCAATTCACGGAGGTGATTGGCGTCCAGCAGCAATTCCTCGAGACTCCTGGCATACCTGAGTATCTCTTCAGGCACCGAATTTAAGGAACTGTGTCGCTTGTCCACGCACTCCACCTGCCGGTTGCAGCCCTTGAAGATCGGTATGCAACGGAACATGACACCGGTCAGTCGGCAGGTGACATACTAGTACGGTCAGTGGGTATGTCGGACGACGTTTCGCCGGCAAGAATCGAGGTATTGCACTCGGGTAAAACAACCGACCGGTCGTTCTGCGGATCACTCGTCCATCGCCGGTGGTGTATTATCCGCCAAGGTCCGAGAAACACGGAAAACGGTCAACGCTCGACGAGTGCACACGGGAGCACGACGTGTACACACACAGACGGACCAACAAACGCACACGCACGGCTCGGTGCACAGCAGAAGCGGGAGGGAAAAAATACCGTTTATATTTTTAATATCAAATAAATAAATAGATAAATAAACAACACAGGGCGGATAACAACAAAAACGCAAAATCCAAACAATAACAACAAGAAGGTGTAACCGACAGCGGCGGCGGTTTGATTATGCGGTTACGGGCGACGGCGAAACAAAATTGAATAAAAAAACCATTTGCGTGGGCGACGACGCCTATAATCACGAGACCGTCGGTATATTATAATAATAGTAGTAATAATAATAATAATAATATAATAGCGAAGCGAGAAGAAATTGTTACCGCGGCGCGCGCTGCATTCTACGGCCGAGTCGTCGTCGACGGGACGTGATCGCGATGACTGATGCGATGATGATTGATGACGACGGTGTTTCCGACTTTCCGAGCGGCGGCGCGCGGACACGATCGGATTCCGTTCGGGATTATTGCACACTGCACCGCGACCGCCCCGTCACCAACGATGGCGGCGGTGGCGTTGCCCCCGCCGCGGAAGCGGTCGCGGGGGGTGGTGGCGGAATGGTACCGTCGTCGCGCCGCTCGCTCCGGCGCACTGCACCGCCCGCGGTCGGTCGGCCTCGCTCGCCGCCGCCGCCGCCCTCTCTCCCTCACCCCTACCAAAAAACACTCGCACGCACCGCAGACACACGTCATCGCTGTGTCGCTGCGTAATCTCACGATCCGCCGCCGCATTCCTCGTCGCATTCCGGAATGCGCACAATGGGAATTCTACTACAGTGGGTCGGCGGCGTACGGTGCGGCCAGCGCGCGCGACGACGAAATACGAATGATCGGGCGCGCCCGACGACGAGCGGGCCCCTGGCGGCGGCGGCCAGACGGTTCTCCGACTGATAAGGGCGAATACGAAAAACAGACGCCCCCAGTAGTTGGTAACACGCTGACGCGCCGACAAAGGATGTCGATGTTCGACTTTCCGCTTTTAGAAAAACTCACGATCCGTGATCCACAGAACTTGTTTGTTGCCCACCTCTAGAGTGAACTATCATTCGTTTAGTCTCGTCCACGCGATATTATCACACGACCGACGTCTAATATTACGGTCAACACGTGTGCCGAGATGGATAGTAACCCCTAGGTACGGAGTCCTTCTGGAATCACGGGGTGTCTGTTATGTACCTATCGTCCGATAATTATTTTACAATAGTTTAATAATGTCGTATTCTATGGCGTCGCATAGGCGTGCGCAGACTCCGGTTTCGGAGACGTCATGAAATGAATACGGCCCGTTTTATAGATTCGCTATCCCTGATCGTAATTTCACTTTTATTATTCAAAGTATTAAAATAGTATTGTTTAGTAATTGTTCGAATAAAGTCTCGGAGAGTAAAATGGATTATTCTCCTTCCTAAGGTTGGTCTCGCGTGTACAAAATTAGTAGATTAATGGAGCCTTTGTACTTCACATTGTGTCGTGTCGATGTATATATAGGCACTCGATACGTAATAAAATGCTAACAACACTAAACACATTACCTACAAGTTGAATATATTTCACTAAAATCACTAAATAAAGTGCTAAGTCTCACAGTAATATACAGTAAAACCTGTGTAATATGGAACCTGAATAACGTGGAAACCTGACTTTTATGGAAAAATGTTACGGTCCCGGCGAACCTAATGTAGTTTTAAATACATAGTTCCCTGAATAAGATGGAACCTGTTTAACGTGGAAATGGAAACAATATTTTGTCATGAACCTGTATATCATGGAAATATGTACATGTACTATTTTAAAATTATCAGTCAATGAATATAATCTATATCAATTATATAGATTATTTCGTTGCAATAAGTTTATTTTATCGATAAGTGTCGTAGTAGTGTTCTGACGTAGACTGCGTATAGACGTATATTCAATATGACGTCCAAAAATAAATGTTTAACACTAAATGAAAAAATTAAACTAATTGAGTCAAGTGAAAAAGATAAATTAACAGTAAAACAAATTTGTGAACTTTTCAAATGTGGAAAAAGTCAAGTGTATAATATATTAAAGCAAAAAAATGAAATAAAAGAACAATGGATGAATGGTATGCATTATGCAATAAGCTTAACTATTAAAATGTAAAATTATGTATGTAATATGTAAAATATATGAAATAAATAAATTAATAATAAATAATAAATTACATTTGATAAAGATCTATCGGGAAAATTTTTTTTTTACAACCTGTATTAAATGGAAACCTGTCTAAAATGGAAAAAATATCCGGTCCCAACGGTTTCCATATTACACAGGTTTTACTGTACTAATATCCCAAAAAAAGTTAAAAGATCACCATATCAGTAATCTGTTGCTCCCGTACACACGACTAAGTGGTATCATTACAGAATTATACCTAACTCCTAAGGACACCGTGGTTTATGATAAAAATTCTAAGCTAAACACAATTGGGTCTGAAATACCACTGATATCTTCCGACACCGTGAACTTTTGTTTGTTTGATGACATAGGTAATTGTAAATGTAATGTGAAAATTGTTACATTGGAAGTATGTTTGTTTGTACGTTTCAAATAAAAATGTATGTCATTTCATCACTTATTGCTCCGATCGCTATATCCATTAACTCACTCGTTTCGTTAACTTGATAACCAATTGCGTAAACGGTACATCTCAATTTTCATTCTTCATCAGATCGTTTCGTGTGATGTTTCATAAAACTATTCTAAAAATAAATAACCCTCGATTAGTCCTGAGAGATCACGTCGGTTTGGTCACAGGGAATATTGGAGACAACAGTTGGTATTACTTTTTAAATTTTGGTTTCGCGCGTTTTTTGACAGAGAATCGAGTTGAAACTAGACTATAATAATATAGTATCTATCTTGTTGTGTACCCCTATAGGACCGGGTCAATGTGTTTACCAGTCATTTTTTAATTGTTTTTATTTTTCATTCTATACGACTAGATTTTATATCAATGATGATTAGTATGACACTTTTTTATTATTTATTTAATATTAAATAGATTCGACTTTTTCATTAAATACCTATCAACAATAACACTCTTATACTAACTTAACGATTTAATTGATATTTGATTTTAGTCATTTTGTCATAACTCAGAAAGTAACGTTGCTAAAAACTTGAAGTTTTCACCATATATATATTACATGTTACAGTTACTTCATTACTTTACGGAAGTTTTAAAAAAATACAACTTTCGGGCTATAAATTAAACTTTGAAAATACCTCATTTTTCAAAGTTTATCTTTAATAACATTTTTTATATATTTGATTATAAGGTTCTGAAAATTCAATGTTATTCAATGACTATTCATACCCAAATATTTTTGAGTATCGTTACTGAAGTATTCTAAAATCGTGACTTAGGATTTTTTTATAAGCGTACCTATAAGTAAATTACTATAAGATTTTCACGGAATTGACCGTTTTAACAAACATTTTCAACTTTTAATGTAGGTATATGAATAAATAATTATTGGACTATCAAATGACTGTGAATGCCTTTGGATATAGATAGAATAATATATATTTGATCTTATTGTGAAAAAAAAATGTTTCTTGGTCAAACAAGAAATCTTTAAGTAGGTTTGTTAAAAAATAAAAAATACTGACAATTAGAATAAAAATTGTAAAATATATAGACGGTATATTTTTTATACTGATACGTTGCTCGGAATCGTTTAACTAAAGAATTGATTTATCGTTTTTTTTTAAATGTAATACGCCCTTCACCATTATCTTGTCTGACAATCTTGTCCATTGTCTTAAGCAAAAAATATGTAAGCACCTCATGGTGCGGAGTATGTCCGGCTTTTTTTTATTATTACTAAATTAAATAAATACAATCAATTTAACGCAATAAACTTTATGTATTTTAACTGCGATAAATATATATACGGATAAATTAACTAGTTTTAATTTTTTCAATTCAAATTTTTAAACGATTTTTTTAAGGTGTGCTTATTTTGACTTAGGGGTGCTAAGGACCCAAAGCACCCTCCCTTAGTTACGCCGATGGACTGTCACTTTGTTCTTTATAATTATATTGATAGGTCTAGATATTTATTTAGATCAGTGATACTCTATCTGATGCCCGCGGGCCACATGCGACCCACCAATTTTTTTATGTGGCCCAAATTAACTCATTGAGTCAATATGAAAATTGAAAAGTATGACATTTCTAAAGAAAATAATACAACCAATAAATAAACCGTATTTACATCAATATAATATATTGATGTATGTATATATATATATATATATATATATATATATATATATAAACAGGGTTGAATTCAGACATTTTTTCCAGGGGGGGGCACTATGAGATGTGGAATTAATATTATATATTTGAACATTATATTGAAATTAATAATAATACAAATTAACAACCTTTAATTTATTTACCTAATTGATATAATTGATCTTAAGCTTATATAAACATAATTGAGATTATTTAATATTTGAAAAATTAAAAATGTATGATTCATATTATCATATGAAGCGAATGCGGCGAGTTTTTTTTTTGTTGCGTATAAATCTATCACCTCTTCAACATATTCAATTGGCGGATCTTCATCACCTTCTATAGACTATACTTATTTTCATACAGATACAGTATTGAAGATATCTTAGATATCTTGTCCTGTTCAGTTGCGAAGGTTTGTCATAATTCTATTCATCATACTAAATGATCTTTCTACGGTAGGCGCAGGGCTGGATTTAAACATTAGGGGGCCCAGGCAAAAATATTTTGGGGCCCTAAATGGTCCATAAAAAAAATTGCATACCTACCTAAACTTATATCATGCGTAAAATATATTTATAGTTACAACTAAAAATAACTATTTATGTTAAATAAATTGAACAAGTCATACAGTAATATATTATTTATTTTATTAATAAAAAAATATAATCTAAGGCTAAAATGTATTTAATTATATATATATATATACCATATTAATAAACTGTACCAATAATTTGTATTTATATTTTAATAAAGAAAATAGTCAATTAAAAGTTAAGATTATTATTACAGTCATTAACCTATTATGTTTACATAGAAAATAGAATATTATAAATTGCATACTTTTCTTGATTTATTTTCCGCAAAGTCATCTATAATATCATCAAATGACAGATTACCCAACACATCACTTTCAATGCTCATAACTGATAAAAAGTTCAAACGATCTTCATTCATTGTAGTTCGTAATCTATTTTTTATAATTTTCAATCTTGTAAATGTGCGTTCACTACTACAATTGGTGACCATAATTACTAAATACATGCGTAATGCGATTTCAACATTTGGAAAAGCTGATATTACGTTTTTTTCAATTAAAGTTTTGTACATAAAATACTCATTACTCATTTCTGCAAACCGAATTGCAATTTTTTATATTTCTGATTCGAGTCTCGGGGCCCCTAAAATTTGGGGACCCGGGGCATATGCCGTTAATTCCCCCCGTCAAATCCGGCCCTGGGTAGGCGTTCCTACGGGAATACATAAAATGGATTCTGATAATTTTTTTCAGATGTTCATAACCAATATTTGCTTCAAAAAGGTCAGTTATTGGAATCCGTTGGTTTTTACTTTCTGTGAAGCAACGAACATAAGAGACTAGTAATCTGATAATTTTATAGTGACTGACCGATATCCGTGACACCGATTAGAATTTCCAATTATATTCTTTTAACGGGCCGTATTATATTATGTACCTAGACGTCCTAGACCATTCAAATTGTTTCATTAGTCAATAAATAATATATTTACTAACATTTAACCGGGGCGGGGGCAAACATAACTTCAGGGGGGCAGTTGCCTTCCCTGATGTTTACCTGGATTCAACACTGTATATATCTGTGAAACTTCATGATCAAAGATCAAAGTTGAAGTATATGCAAAAAATGTGTTTAGAAATTTGTTTACTGATTAGTGATTCACATTTTAATAATTTATCAAGAGTAACTAGCATGTAGAAACATTAAACCCGATTTGACTAAAATAGCGAAAAAATAATAAACTATTAATAGTGCCTTTTGAAGTATTATATTTTGTACTAATACCTACTGTAAATTGTTCTAATATAAGTTATAACTAAATTCTTACTGCAACTTTTGAGATAATGATGGCGATACGCATCCCAATAAAAGTGCATGAGACTACTTCATGCATGCAAAATAATAGTAAAAAAAATGAGACTTCGTGAAGGATGTATATCAACCTGTTAAATATCTTGTACCTACCTAATATCACATATTATATCTATATGAATATAATGTGTGCTGATATCATATTTGAATAATGTTTTAACAAAAATGTGTTTATTTTACTGATAAAAATATAAACGTTTACACAACAATAATTCGGTTTACATACCTAATTATATACATCGCCAGAAATGCATGACATAATGTTAAAAACATTTTATCTACAGCGATGCCATAGTTTAAATTACATAATTTGGCAATTTTTGAAGGTTTTTTCGTTAATTTTATTTACTTTCCATTGTTCACTTGTCATAATTTATTATTCTTCGCTATACATATTTTTTTTAATCAATAGGACAAATGGTAAAACGGTTAAGACAATAATGCGTTCTGTAAGGTGATTAAGTTTTTTCATTTGGGAGGGGAATCCAATTGAAATATTAGGCCCCGAGGCACAGAAATCTGAATAGTCAGAATCCGCGCTAGTATAGTCGATTGTTTATTGTTGTTATTAGGCAGTAGGCTCTTTTGGGTGCCGGCCATCGGGGTATGAAACGTGTAATCTATTGTGTCATTAAAGTATCTCATGACGTGAATAAAATAAGTCGTAAAACGAAAGTGTGCGGATGACGTCAACAAAAACGCACATTTACTGTTACGTTTAAGTTTTCGGACCGATCGCGGGTTGCGCGACACAACATCACACATTCAATTCGCGGAGCGCATGGTATCTCGTATTTTATTTGGGGATGGGGTCAGTTCTTCCCCCTGATAAGAAATTACTTGATAACGGAATGAATTTCCTTGGGGAAGACACATAACCTAAAAAAAAAATTGAAAAATACCAACTTCCAATATTTTAAAATTTACTTTGATTAAATTTCATTGTAATAAATCGAGCCACACTGGACTTTGAAAATAAATAATGTATTCAATGTCGATTTAACGGTTTTTTTGAATTTTCACCACGGGACCGACCAAACTATGAATTTATCTTTAGTAGGTGAGTATTCTTGTCTATGGTAAGTATGTTAATTTTTATAATTTATTTATTTATTTATTTATCTTTAATTTTTGTAAGGTATTAAGTATTATTTTACTAATATTTTGAAATATAATAAAAATAATATAATAAAGCTAAGGCTAATTGGTTTATAGGTTGTTAATTTACCATATTTAGTATTATAATTTGTTTATCACTTAAACATTGTTAATTAAATGTTACAATTTTAATTTTATTAGTTTATTGAACTATATTAAAATACTATCATAGGTAATTTGCATATTTTATTATTTTAAGTCAATCTAAATATATATTTTAACAGCATTTTTATATAATAATAATAAATTCAAATTTTGTATGAATAATTTATTTAACCTAATCGTTAAAAAAAATAACAATACATTTAGCACAAAGTGTAGAAAACATGTCATTATTCAAGTATAATAAATACCTTAACCTAATACCTAGTTGCCAAATCTAATTTCCTAATTATATTTTGACATTAAATATTAAAGCACTTTTTTAAATATGTTTTACATTTTTTATTTGGTCATGCATGTACATCTTTGGTTCATAATTTTGTTTTCAAGTTAATTTATTCTTTTTTTTAGGTTTGATTAGATACCCATAATAGGTTATAAGTTTATAACAATTGATTTTAGAAATACACAATAATTCTGAATTAATTAATCAATGCTATTAAGTAATAAGGTATCATTGATTATAAATATTATAACTATACGTAGATGGTATTAATGTATTATACCAACTAACTTACTAATAAATTGTTGATAATTGAATATACACTGATTACCTATTTTAATAAATTAATTATGGTTAATAAAATATTATTACTTTACTTTAATAAAATATTATAACTCGCCAAAAATTAGACAAATAACCGAAAAATAGGTAAACAGTATATAAATAATATATTATATTACACTGAAGCTTTGCTCAGAAACGTTTTATGCTAAAGAAATGAGTCATCATTTCTTTAAAACTTAATACACTCTACACCAATATCTTGTCCGAAGACCAAAGGGACGAAGGACGAACTTGTACCACCATCATCTCACTTGCCAGCTTTTTTAAATGTTATTTTAAGTTATGTTACATCAAATATTTTTTTTTATTATTTATATTTATACTGTTTTAGAATGTCAGTTATAACTTATAACCATATAGTTCAGTCAGTTATTTAAATATTTACTCCGTCATTGTTTATAAAATAAATATGTAAATTATATAAATATCTTTTATTGAAAATTATTCTTATGAGACTTAGAAAGATAAAATTGTAACATTGAATAAAATTATTTGTATTCAGTGAACATTTTAAAAAGTAGGTATATAATTAATTTATATTATTGCATAAAATTATAATCAGTAACCAATTACCACATGTACAAAACTTAATTGAAATCAATAAACAATGTTTTCATTAATTGAAACTTTTATTTGTTTTTTGGTATTTAATACATTTTAATGAAACATCATAAAACAAATTTAAATGAATATTTATGCATTTAAAAGATTATTTTGATTACATTTTAGAGCATAGAAAAATTTTATCTGGTTAAATAATAGGATAATAAATCCAGTCTCTACTAATAAGTCTTTCAATATAAATGTCACTATTAATGATCATGTTAAAGCAAATGTTGCTATAATATTACAAGATAAACAAATATATATTTTTAGTTTTTAAGTAGGTAGCATGACATATTTGTGTTATAAATCAATTATTTTGTTTTATTTTTATAGTTTTGTTGGCTGTCATTAAGTTCCTTGTGATATCTGTTCTGACACACGATCCACTTTCTACAAGTCTTTATTTAATCTCAACTTGCAATTCCTGTGATTATTCATTGCTTTAAAACAGCCCTTTTTAGTGCTAACTTGATAATTATACAATTTTATTAACCTGTATTTATACTTGTAATTAATTGTTTAGTTAGTGTTTTCCAAGTTTAGTTTAGGATATAGATTTTTAAGATGGACCACACCTATGCTTTGCCTATTCAACGTCCAATTGTTCAAATCAATGGACCACACCTCGATGACCATGGATACGCTCTGCCTGCTTTTCATCCAGACCGGATTGCTGATGAAGTGGTTGATGTTCCTATTGCTGATGATGTTCCTGTTCTGGTAGTTCCTGATGAAGAACTTCCTGTTCCGGTTGTTCCAGATGAAGAATTTCCTGATCCGGTTGTTCCAGATGAAGAATTTCCTGTTCCAGTTGTTGGTCTAGACATAGTAGAGACATACACAGTGCTGCCTGGAATTCGACGCAATTCTAAGATTTATGTTGATAATTTGGGATACAAGTACTATCAAAAAAAAGTTCTTGTGAGTTGTGAACACATTAGCCTTAATATGTGAAAGACAGAGAAATCCCAGCCGCCCGATGTGTCATGGTACAGCATCAGTGAGTAGGTTCAATGAGAATGACAACAGAATTGTTCTTAATAATCCACACAACCATGAACCTACAGAAATTGATTTGAATGTACCTTTCTTGAGAAATGCACTTAGCAAAAGAGCACTCGATCCGACTGTCACTACACCTTCCATCCGAAATGTATACAATAGTGAAATAGTCAGGTGAGTTGATTTCTAAGTTTCCGACTAAACTATCTTATGCCTAATTAGATATTATACTGAGTTTTTATGATTTTATTGCATGAACAATAATTTTGACATTGTATTTTGAGTTCTCAAAGTCTTGATTGAATGGTTTAGCTTGATAAAAATACATTTTAATATTTTAGATATATAATTTAATTCTTTATGTCATGATACTTTTCTAGGTATCCAGAAGCAGCCATGAAGTACACATTTCTCCAGACTCAGGCCAGAGTAAAGCGAATGAGAAGTTTGCGACCACCAGCAATTCCACAGAGCATTCATGAACTTGCAAATTTATTAATTAATCCTCAAAATGTACATTTTGCTACCACAATACAAGTACCGGCCTCGAGATTTTTCCAGCAAGAACTGGTCGTGAATGGAATAAGCGTTGGAGTTGTATTTGCCAACTTGGATGCAATACGAAGTAATATTAATGAGTTGGCTACAGTTAAGTTAGTTGGTATCGATGGAACATTTAAAACTGTCCCAGCTGTTCCAGGAGACTTAAGGTCTTTTCTAACTGTACAAGTACATATACTGTGTAAGTAGTAGTCTACAAAAATGTTGTAAGTTATTTTACTTGTGTTTCGAAATACATTCCTTTTATTTATATCCATATATAGTATAACTTATAATACCAATTATGTGCTATTTAGGCATTTCCAATGATATATGCCCTTCTCGGGAGTGAGACTGAGGAAACATATGTAGCATTATTCTCAATTGTTCGACAAATTCTACCTCTACAATATGATGAAATCCGATTCATAACAGATTATGAACGAGCTCTTATGAATGCTGTAAGAAGAGTCTTTCATTCTAGTGAATTAGTTTGCTGTTGGTTCCATTATACTCAAGTATTATTGCATTTATGCCTTTTCATGAACATAATATCAAATAGATAGTAAAAAAAATGAGTTTTAAATATTCATATATTTATTTTAGGCAATTGTGCGTTATTGTCATAGGAAAATGAACAATGTTTTAGATTTAATCAAGAGACATGAAGTGGCCGCTCGTGTTTTGAGAATGGTAAGTTTTACTTTTGTTTTTTTTTTTTTTTTTAATTAAATTCATTTAGGTTTTTATTTAAAATTTAAGGTCTTAGCATTGCCACACTTGCCAGCTGAAAGAGGTAATCCAGGTTGTCCAAACTTTTGTATGGATGATGGGTTTAGCGCCATCATTGATTATATTGAACAGTTTCCTGAAATCATGGAAGTCATGAGAAGTTTTCTCATTAATTATGTGTATAATTTTTGGTTTTTACAAATTGGTACTCAATACATTAGCGTCTTTGGCCAAGACCACCGAACCAACAATTATTTAGAATCGTTTCATTCAACTCTTATAAAACAAATGGGACGCCACCCTAATATTTGGGACTTTCTTCGTTAGTTGCCTCCAAAGCTCCTCATGTGGTCTAAATGTTTGTAATTAAATATGTTATTTTTTTGTGATAATTTATGTTTGTAATTATATTTGTTATTTGTTTGTGATTATATTATGTTTCATGTTTGTAAGACGATATGTGTACTTCCATCATTGGCTTAAAGGACAAGTAAGTTAACATTTATTTATATGTTACTTTTGGTATATTGACACATCTCATGTAGTATTGTGATATTGAAAAATGTATATAGTTTAGCATTAAAAAACTGATATATGTCATGACTATTTCAATACTAATACTTGATTATGTAAATATTTAACCAATTGTACTGTTTTGCATTCAATTATATATCTTTCTTCTTATGCATGCTTCTTGAATTGTTGTATTTGCTTTGATTTACTTTGTGGCAAACTTGATATGTGTTATATTTAATTTGTTGCTTTAGTTATTATATTTTCTTATTGACTAACCACCCCTTGAGTTAACTTCTGACACAAATAGAAAATATGCTTCATACTTTGTTATTGTTTGCATGTAATATAATATTAATTTTTTTTTTGTTATAGAAAACCTAATAATTGTTGAAAATCAGTTTTATGTGGAATTCAACCAAAGGAAAAACAATCTTACAGTAATTAATTATTTGTTATTCTTATAAATATAGTTATTTCCTTGTAAATTAATGGAAATTTGTTTTTAGATTAGAGACTGTATGTCTAGGGTAGAAAGAGAAAATACAACCAGGCTAATTCGAGAATCAGTAGAGCAGTTGAATGTAGAAGGAGATGTATTGATGTTTTTGAGGAGAACTGGCCACCGTAATGATGGTAATGTTCAACAGCAGATTGGGCCATATCCACGGGTTTGTGGCTTAATTAAATTTTTTTCAAAACTGTGCAAAATGAGCTAAATTAGTTAAATAATAATGTGGAGAATTCAACAACATCCAAAAATGATATTTTTACTATTTATTTATGTTTAATGACTAAAACCTATTATTTTGTTTTCTCATTTCTGACATATATACATTACATGTTTCACTTAATACTTTTTTTTCTTTACAGGTTGGCCCATAGATTTGCTAACCAGTCATTACTGCCTTCCAAAACTTCATTATCCAGACCTTTCAAATTTCAATTAAATATTATACGTACAATAATTATGTTGTTATTTATTTTCGTTTACTAGCTCATGCTCATAATATACACACATATCACCATATTTTTTCCATATTAAGTTGATTAAGTTTGATCCACTGATGATCCTGGTATCAAAATGTCGCCTCATCACATGGTATTGTTGGTTGGGAGATCAATATTATTGAATTTAAATATCTATTATTATAATACATAAAGTTAATTCAGATTTAAATAACATTTCATTTTGCATAAAAATCAAATTTACATTTTTTCAAAGTATTAAACCACATATTAATTTGATCAGTGTCTAGGTCAAAGGTCCACGGTCCCATAGATCTTTTAATAAAATGTAAAGTAAAATAATAAAAATTAACATTATTTGTTAAATGTTGTATACTCTTGTTAATGAACAAAAAAAAAAAAAGTTCCACCTAGTTTTCGTAAAATTCAGGTGGTCTGCGACCTAAAAATATTGTCAAAGTGGTCCGTGGTGGTATAAATGTTGGGGAACACGGGTCTAGGTTAACTGTTAAACAAATTCTATTTTATTTTATTTTGTACGTATTAATTTAAAATTCTTAATATTTTGTATCTAAATAAATTTGACATGGTAATTTACAATTTATAATTTATATTAAAAAAAACATTTTATAAGTATTAAATAAATAATATAATATAAAATATAAAAAAAAATTTATTTCGTTAAAAAAAACATTAATGTTAAATTTATTTCATTTTGGCACTTAAACCAGCTTAATACATGGCAACAAACTTGGGGATTGTTAACTCGTCGGTTATTATTAACACAAAATGTCACTAAAAAGTTATTTTTTTTCTACATAAATGTAGTTCATATTTACCTACTGTGCTCATTATTATAAAGCAGTTTGTGTCAAATCTAAAATGTATATTTTAATTTTTATAATTATCTTGATTCTTGATGTATGGTATTAGAGTATTAGATTTTCTTAATAAATCTGTGCTGTTACTGTTGCAAACCTTTACCACTAATAACTTGATGATCTTTTTTGTAATACTTGTAGGTACCTCAAAAAAAAAAAAAAATAGTAAATATTTATAATTGATTTAAAATATATCACACATATGTATACTAAAAACTATTAGAACTATTATAATTTAAACAGAACATGTTCCACATTATTATAAAATTATGAAATTCATTTTAACTTGAATTTTATTCAAATATTTAAACTATAAATATATATTCAACCAGTTGCCTCAAACTCAGTACTAGGATAAGTAATGACTTTGAAATACTTTGAAGTAAGTAGGTAGGTACTTTAATACAAGTTTGAAAATAAAATGCATTACTTAAAGATTTGATTTATACTTTAATGGATACACCTGCCATCTAATTGACTTAACTAAAAAATGAAAATAATATTACTTATATGTAATTAATAACATTAATATAAATTTAATCATTAGAAATGATTCTACTATGTAATGAAATTTATTTTTTTTGTAACTCAAATAAAATTGTAATGAGAGTATTTCACTTTTGAATAAAAAAGTAACTACCAAAAAAAAGTACTTCCATTGCATTCAAATTATAAAAAACCAAATTGTAGTTGAGTATTAAATTATATTTAAGTCCAGTTGCTATCACATAAAATTAATTTTGTTAAGACTTAGAAAGTTAGATACCAGTGATTCTTTTACAGTAAATTACTTTTTTTTCAGTAATTATAATATATCTGTCATATAGGTAAATATAAATCATATTAAAAAATAAATTAGTATGTTGAATTTTTGATGTGTAAGGGGTTTATATCTTTGTTACATAAAAAAACATTTGTAATGAAATTATGTAATACTTTAACATTTAGAGCAGAGAAGAATTTACATTTTTGGTGCCTTGGGGCACTGTTCCTTATGCACCCTCTTTTAAGAATAGTCTAAAAGTAAAACCCTATATAAGACCCTGATATAGTGGTATGTATATTCATAATACCAAAAAAATAACAAAATCCTGAATATTTTCTTTTGGTTACTCATTGATTTTACTATGATGTGTGTTTTTTTTTTTGGACTTTAGGGGTGATTTTCGGTAGCAAAACATATATCCGAGGTACCTTAGAGAGGTGAAATTTCCCAAAAGTTTTCAAATCCGACGGGAAAAACAAAAATCGAATATTAGTTATTACTATATCATTATAATTACTTTAACTTTGATATTCAAATAAAATATATTACAATTTAAGGATGACATCTTTATCTTTGTTCAGAATCATATTTTTTTTATGATATAAAATAATCCCAAAATCTATCCTATAATGCCAAATCTATCAATTAACTTGTGTATCCTACCCAAATCCTATGTCCTGTACTTTTTGTTCTTGTACTGAGTAAAAAGTTTTTTTTGTTTTCTATCTCTTTCCGCGTTCCTGTTCATTTAACCAGAAATCACTCTCTGTTCCATGTCCAGTGTCCACTCCCACCGTACTAACTACTCCCAGAACAACCCACTAGATAGAATGCTCCGACTGCTTAACAACTCCTATATCTGAACTGTATAAGATAAGTATTTATATTTATTGAATGTTTAGTTTCTAGTTTATTTTACATTACCATGTACTCTTTATAATTGCATATTGTTTAGTTTAAGTTTATTATTTACAACTGTGTAAATAATACTGTTTCTGCTGTAATTTCCTCTTAACAATCATTAGGTACTTAATTACTATATACTACAATGTATCTATAAATTGCCGTTTGGCGTTAATTAAATAAATAAATAAACTATGATATGGAGTGGTTATTAAAAAACACGAATATTTTCAATACTAACATATATATAGGTGAATTAATCAAATAATGATATAAAATATTTATTTTGTGATGTTTTAAGATTCTGGATTCTGACGCCCTCTCAAATTTTACGCTCACGATCAATGCCCCCTTGACGCCTCCTAAATACGTCCTTGGTTGAGAGTTAACTATTTCTGTTACATTACTTCTTAATACTGGCACTGAGTACAAGCAAATTGTTTATTTACTACTTATAAAAATAAATATTGTTAAATTCAAGTAATTAATGCTAACTCCATAGATCATACTAAAGAAGACAAAATAGTTCAGTTTATATCTCATTAAAAAGCTATGTCAAAATAAATCTAATAATAATAGCCATTAAATGATACAAAACATTGAGTGTTAATTATTAATAAGGGCTATTAGTTTGTTTCAATAAACTGTTTGACACTTAAAATAAAATACTCTTTACAGAATATTCAGTTATCTGTATGTGTACGTTCATTAAGAATTACCATACATAAATCCATTTAATAATAAATTTTAATAACCAATTATAATTTACGTTCGTTAATCTATCAATTATTTGTATATATCAAATTTCATTTTGGCGCCATTTTTGGTGAATACATAAATTTGAATTTTTGGTGAGTAGATAAATTTTAATTTGTAAATACATTTATCTAGTTTTTAATAATTTTAATAAAATAGGATTTTTATATTTCGAAGTTGGTATACTTGGGTTGTAATTTTGTTTTTTGTTTTTTTTTCATTCTTATCACGGGGGAAGAACTGCACTATCACCTTTTATTTGTATCACCATTCACCAACGTTATCAAAAAACACCACGTAGTTGGAGATAAGATATGATAATGTGTTAAAATATTACTGTTTCGACGTCGGGTGTAAGATATTTTCAAACGTTGCCCGTCTCGTCCGAGCTTTCGTCTCTCCTCACGCTCGCTATGCCTCTGCTCTGAAACGATACCGTAGACGCGGGTTTCCGTTGTCGATTTTCCACCCTAACTGCGGCGGACGTCGGAAACGTCGTTTCCGCCGTCTCAGCTGCTGTGCGGATCGCCAGCGCCGGGTGTGTCCTCCGCGACGTCCGAACAAGGCATGGCTGACGATGGGCTGTCCAGCAGCCCAAGCTATGGCGACATCGCCAAAAAACTGCTGGACGACCGTCTGCTGCTCACTGCCCTGGAACTCCATTACGAGCTTGTCGAGGCCGGCAAAGAGCTACCCGGGCTCCGTGAGTTCTTCTCCAATCCCAGCAACTTCGAACACTCATCCCCTCAAAACGATAACATCAGCATAACTTTGAGCATGGGTAAGACTACGTCGCGTCCTGTTCTATCGTTTATGCTTACTCCCTGTTGTGTTTGCATTATTTATGTATAAGACTATTATTTTCTGCCCTTTATCTAGCTAGGTCTTCCAGTCAAGCAACCTTGGACTCTTTGGAAATGACTAGGTACTCTGAAGACGGTGATAAGACGATAAACGAACGAGTTGCGGTCCTCGAATTTGAATTGCGAAAAGCCAAAGATACTATCAATGCCCTTAGAACGAACTTGACAGTTGCAGCTGTGGGTAAATTACTTTTACTATTTGAAACTACTAATTTTTATTTCTTTTTCTTATTTTATTGAACATATAATACCATATAAAGATTTAGAGAGATTAAAATTTTAAACAAGAATGAAAGATACCAAATACATGTCAATTATTTTGTGGAAACAATTTTTTACATTTTAGAGTCTGAAGAATATGCTGGAGAAGATCCCAAAATTAACCAATATGATGATAGAATCAAACCACATGAACAGAGAGTTCTTAATTTTTTAGTTAATGAATACTTGATGCAACATAATTACAAATTAACATCAATTACGTTTGCAGATGAAAATGAAAATCAAGTAAATTATTTTACTATTGCTTCTACGTAGTTTAATGTTGAATCAATACAGTCTAGTTTCTGTTTTTTAAAACTATTTGAATTGTCCAAATATTAAAGAGAAATTTAACTTTTTGTTAAATTGTTATCTTACTCTATGTAGACTTAGCATATTCACTTAATATCATATAGAGTGAAATTTAGTTAATAATAAAAAAGAATGCTCAAGTCATGGTTGGTCCGCCTAAGAAGGTCATATTTTCAGTAATATAATAGCAAAATCATTCATTTGTATAAACAAAAAACAATATTATAAAAAGCAATATTCTGATTTTAGGATTTTGAAATCTGGGATGATGTTGGACTTAATATTTCAAGACCCCCTCATTTATTATCTTTGTACAGAGATCGAGCAAAAAGTTATTTGAAATCTGATGTAGCCTGTCAGTGTGAAAACATTGAACACACTAGTATTGCTACTCAGGTATACATTTTTATATTCCTAATTGTTTTAATTAACTTGTCTGTGTATAAAGTATAGTAAATTCTATAGGTAGATGAAGACTGTGGTGATCTTACTGGAAGAATTTCTCAACTAGAAATTGAAAATGAAAATCTGGTTTCTCAATTACAATTGTAAGAATTGTTTTACACTTCAGTTTTATTTAAAAATTAACAGGTTATTTTTATATCTGTAGGCTCAAATCGTCTAATGATGTCTCTGATATAAAAAATCAAATGCTTAAGGAAAAATGGATCCGTCCAAGTAAAATCAAGAAACAAAATGTTCATGAAAATTGTGAAGCGTCAGTTTTTCATGATACATTAATTGATAAATGTTGGTCTGATCAACAATTGCCATTAATGCACTTAGATGTTGATTTGGATGTGACTACTGATGATGATATTGAATTAAATATATATCCAATACTGCGAATTCTTGAAAACCAAAGGGTACGCAATCAAAATGAGGAAAACCTTATGGAATCCGAAAAACATGAAGTAAATAATATATTTTATTAACATTTATTTTAAACTAATTTTACTGATTAAATTGTTCTTTTATCTCAGGATTTTATTATTTTAAGTGTTCTTTTAATGCACATTCATCCTGATGCAACTGAAAGAGAAAAAATATTGAGTTCTTTATTCAATATAAGAAAAAAACCCAATAAAAGAGAAAGAAGTTTGATTATAGGAGGTATTTATATACAAATTTAAATTATTTTTTTTGGTATTTATGTGCTACATATTTTCATTTAGGTTTATCTTGGTTTTTAAAATACTCAAATGATGATTTTTTTGAAAACGAGTTATTGCCTCAATTGTGGCATTTATTAACAGATAAATATGTTGAAAAAAGACTATTAGTTGCAGAAGCCTGTTCATGGTTTAGTCCTTTAATTAGTGTAAGTTCTTTTATAAATTATTGTAGTCTTATAAAAATACATTTATTATTTATGTTAAATAATTTACTCTTTAGTGCAAGTCTAGACAGTCATTACTTTCTGTACTACAACAAATGTTGATCGAGGATATTGATGAATCTGTTCGTGCTACTTCTATTAAAAGTATTGCTATCAATACTGTTTATATTTTTGATACTGACAAATATGCTCAAGTAAATGCTAGTTAATATTTTTAATAAACTAAGCTTTTTGTTATGACATTGATTTCTGCTTATTATTATTAAAATTGTTGAATAAAGTCAACTTTTTAACTTAATCATATACTACTATAATATACTAATATACTATATATATGAATGTTCTAAAATTGATCTTTTTATGTAACAAATTTTAGTAAAAATGATATTGTTTTTTTTTTTTTTTTTTTTTTTTTTTAATTTGGTACAGTACAATGAGATTATATTTAATATTTATTAATAATTAATATTATCAATTGTCAATCATTATAAAACTTTTTGTATTGGTCATTAACTATTTATAATCATATGTATAGCTAATATTTAATGATTACTAATAATTAATGTATAACTGATACTTAAAAAAAACAAATAGTTGGATTGAACAGTCATATTTATACTTATGAGATTACTTTTAGTAAAATTCTTTTACTCGTGTTTTAATGTTGAGTTATCTGTTTAGTTATTAAAAACACATTTATACAATCATGATTTCAATAAGCAGATTTTTGTTTTCTTTAATATGGTTTTAAAAATTGTATCAACTATTTTAGGTTGAGGAACTCCTTTTTGTTGGCTTAAAAGATAGTTTAAAACATATTGTTGATATCACTGTTGGAGTCTTATTACCTGTTTTAGCTAAATGGGCATTTGACAAAGGCCGTTTACAGTCAAACTGTTATACACGATTGATTAACTCATTAACTACTCAGATTCAGGTAATTTATTCTTATATTCAATAAATAGTTATCTTTTTACTTATTTAAAGTTTAATTTATTCTTAGGCTCTTGATTCTCAAAAAAAAACTCAAAAAATTGACCAGTTAGAATCAAATTGTTGTCATATGGTTTATGCTATTCGTTCCATACTTCCATATTTAGTCCTTTTTGTGGCATCTGCTCCAGAATGTTTATCCTTGAGGGATGACAGTATACCTAGAGGAGAACTGAGTAAGTAAAACATATTGTTGTGTTCCAAAACTGTACATTTTTTAATTGTTTGAAACAATATATTATTTTATATGAATTTAATCATCTGGCATTAGTTTTAATTGATAATGATTTGTTCATGCTTAAAAGAGAAGTATATTGATATAAATTATTTTAGTTTGAAATTAAAGCATATTATATTTATTTTATGATTTTAGTTAGAAACTTAAATATTTCTATTCAAAGAATATTCAAATGATTGTTGATGATAGAAGAAGCAGTTATTATGTGTATTATATGTTGACAGTAATTTTTTCGTTTAAACTGTTCATATAAATTCTATCCAGTCAGTAAATTCTACAATGTTGAAAAAAAAGTTAAAACTAAAAGACAAAACAATGTATGATAAATAAATTTAAATATTCAATGTTAATTCTTATGTTTATTTTTATACCAATTTTCACTTAAAAAAAAAATGTACGGTTTGAGGTCATGAATTAGTTCATATTTTAATTTTCTGAAGTGTGTGTGCAGTTTTTGGCTTTGACCAAATACATACATGTTCTTTGTAGTAATATGTGTTGATTTGTTTTCGTCCTGCGTTTCAGGGACAGGGTTTGCTGATATATGTGTTGGTTTATGTAATCCAACAGTGTTCTATAATGATCCAAATTATACGATTGGTGTAGTGATGTGTACATTTGACGCTGTTGTTGAGAACAATCAAACAACATGGCCTAGATTAGAATGGCTTTTTGAATGCATGTGCGACTTTTTCTGTTGGGCTTGCAAATTATTTCTGTATAGTAAATACTTAACCGATTTGTACATTTAGGTTGCCCAGTTTAATTGAATCTTCATCTCTGGTTTCGATTGAAAATCAAAAACTTTTGCAATCGCTCATGACATTATTCCAGTCATTTTGTTGCGGATTTGGATCAAAGTTTACACAAAACAGAGTATGGATACATTTCAGTGATACTCTATATTACTCTATGTTGTATAATTAACTGTATAATAATAACTTTGAAAATATTTATTCAATAGGTGAAGCCATTGTTTGTAAAAAAAATCCAAAGTCTTGAAAAATCTTTGCTTCAAATAGCTAATACTTTGCCATCAATGACACTTGTATGTATATACATGTGTTCAGTATTAGCTCCAATTCAGGTTAATTAGTTACTAATGTTGACTATAAGTAACAGTTTGTCATTAACGTATTTTATTAACTATAGCGTGAAGATATGGAACTGGAGATGGCTCTAAAAAAGTATGTGTGTACATTGCCATTATGTGGTGTGCCTATTGATGTATTACACTTAACGGTCAGCCAACTAGCACTTAACTATCAACGTTTACATGAGTTGATATTGTCATCCCTCTGGGAAGGTAAACACTAACAACAAATAATTTTGCTATTCGCTATCAACCAATTTGTTTTATAGGAGTTATCAGTCAAAAAGATGTTATTCGTTTAGCTGTTACTAAACTATTATCATCCATTATGCCATACCTTTCTGATGTAAATATTACAAATCGAATTGTGCCAGCTCTTATTACTCTGTCAAACGATTCTAACAGGTTTATTTACTTACTCAATGATTATTAAAAAAGACATTGTTTTCAAATGTATTATTTTACATATTATTTCAGTGATGTAAAAATAGCTTTAGTTCCAGTCCTAGGTCAATTAATAATGTCCACCAACAACAAGGACACCATTGAAAAGTGTCGTTTTCAAATGAAAAGTCTCATGGATGACCGAACATTGAGTGATAGCATAGTGTTTGCTACTGAACTCATAACAGCTTTTGGAAAACTTGCTCCTAAGTCAGATCAAGCGTATAGAGAAGATGGTGAGTTCTGAACAACAAATAAAAACAAAATTGAATTTATTATACAATTTAATTTGCATTGATTTTCAGTGATAATGGTGCAGTTAAATATGTACTCTGGGGTAGCAGTAAGAACATCAGATATTACTAAGAAAATAGAATTGACACGAGTGTTGTTGGATGCATTCAGTACGGTTCTTTATGAATGCTCATTATCTCAAAGTGCGATTGTGTCGTCTCTATTGCCAAGTTTGAGGTATTTTCTGTTTTGTTGTATTATTCTATTTATAATTAAATTAAAATTTATTTTAGGTGTTTAGAGGAACTTTGTAACACAAATAATTTATCTCAAAAAGAATTGTCAGCTATGTTGATTAAAGAAGCCGAGTCAAGGTTACCATTACCACCTGAAAGGTAATCAATCCGAGATGTTTGTTTGTTTATCATATTACATGTTTTTTTTTTTTTTATTTGAACGATGATTAGTAGTAGCAGCAGCGTCACTCAAGATTTGAAACCTAAAGTTGTAAAAATGTTTCAGTCATCAAACATTGCCAAACAAACAATGTTTTGGAAGAAAAATAACCAGTCTCAATAACCATGTTTTTTTTAAACTCAAAAACAGTAAGCGGCAAAAACTTAAATGTTTTTAGTGTTATTGTATAGTATTTCTCTCAAATAATGTAAAAATTAAATTAAGTGATGAACTTAAGATCTTCGTATTATACACATGTGGTATAAAAAACAAATGCGATAATTGTGATATTTTAAAAGACATTTTATTTTTTAAATAAATACACTATGATGATATTGTTACATAAATATTTTGGTATATTTAATAGATTTTTTATAAAATAAAAATCCGGTCAGTATGCAAATCGTAATTTTTGTTGAGTATAAATATATTTTATAACTAATGGTAATTGACTTAAAACATTTTATAATATTATATTAAATTATTGACTACAGTATTGTGTTGATTATAGTTAAATTTTTGAGTAAAAAAGAAAGGTGTTCAAACTAATAATTTTTTATTTTATTATATCAATTTTTTTAAGTTGAATCTATAGCATTACTAGAGTACATCTATCGTTTAAATCTAGTTAAAAAAAAAAACTTCTAATCATTTTTTTAAATACTAGATAACATAATTATTTTTATACTTTATACATATCACACACAGTAGTATATCATAGTTGATTTATTAATTAGAACGATAATTCAGTTTCCAAGTTAAAAAAAAAAAAATAATAATAAAAATAGTTGCACACAAATATAGTTTAAATAGGTTTTAATCACTTATTTTTATTTAAAAATATTGTATGCATTTATTTTCTGATGAAACTATTCATTAGACTTGATGACATACTCAAAACAATTGTCTTTATCATTTTACAATACTCATTTTTTAATTGAAATAATTATTATATATTATATAATAATACTGGTCAACAATGACCAAGACTCCAAACTTCACTATGTTAACATAAAAACTAAATAATTAATTAATAATTATTATATGTATAATGTATATAAATTAATTAAAAATTTAGTCAGCCTTAAGGTAGTCTGTAAGAGGATGTACTGAAGATAATATGAGACAATAGGATTTTGTTTCTTTTTATTAATTACTTGTATTTATTTTGAAGTAATAGATTTAATCTGTGAAACACCTATTCTGCCTAGAGCTTGTCCCATTTGTATAGTTTGTCCGGCATCCACATCAAATACAAACGTTTTTGGCGCTTCAAATAATAACACAACAGTTGAACCCATTCTGAATTCTCCAACTTCTTGTCCTTTTGACCACTGAGTTTCTAATGGGCGGTCATGTTGATTAAAGTCTTTTCGACGACATCGCATATTAGTTTGTAAGCCCTATAAATAAAAATATCACAATATACATAGTGGTAATCTCAAAATATTAGTTTCACACTTACTTTGTCAGAATGAACTCTAATGGATCCAACATTAGTAGCGCCTACAGCAGTCATTGAAAAGAACCCATGTTCCCATTCACCAACATACACAGCTCTTTCATTTAATACAAATAAATCTGGTAGTAAACGAGCTATTTTTGGATTAACACTTAACAGTTCACCTAAAAAAATAATTTAAATTAACAATAGGTTTTAGTATTTAAAAATTAAAAAGATTTAACTCTTCTGAAGTTAATTTAAGAATATTTCATTTAAGCTAAGCTAAAAATTCTGAAGCATGATCATATATTTTGTGATTTCGGTTTAAACAGCATGATTAGAGCAAGGACTTTCATGCATTTGCATATTTTTTCTGATTAACTTTATCGTACGATTGTTAAGTACAAAATACATTTCATAACGTTTATGATAAAATAATCAAAGTTTTTAGTGCATATTGGACATTTTTCAAAGAAATGTTAATAATTCAGTGCAGTTCTAGTTTAGGTAAGGTAAATATTTGAGAATAATTAAACAATTATTTTAAAATACTTTTTTTGTTTTATTAGGTGCAAAATAATAATTAAAAAGAATGGGATCCCACATTCAAAAAAGATTCCAAATCAATTTAATAAAATAAATCTAGTTAAAACTTAAATAGAATAATAATAAAATTAAATTTTTTAAAGGCATATTTTTAATTTTTTGATGCATAAGTGCTTATTTTAAAATGCATATTTGATGATTTTTTTAGTGCATGAAAGTCCTTGCTTTAATCATGACATTAATGATTGTTGATTATCGAAACTAAAAATAACCAAAGTAAAAAAGAGTTTACAAAAGTACTGAAATTAATTAACTATGTAATATTTAGATCGGGGTGGCCTAAATCTAGTCTAAACTTTCCACCGCTTTTTTTATCATAACAAATCGCTCACACACATTTATGATTCACCTTTAGGTTAAACAAATATTATGATCAAAAGTTTTTAAATACCTTGAAAATGTCTTCGGAATTTGACGGTCCATTGAGCTGGTGAGTGAAATCTGTGGTAATCTCCAGGAGCTAAATAAATCACTACTTGGTACAATTCGTTATCTGGGTTGTGCAACAATTTTGATTTATATTCATTCCAATGAGGATCAAATGGTTGACATTCATCTTCATTGTTTTCTTGTCTTTCAACTGATACAGTTTTTTCTTGTGTATCGTCAGCCAACACAACGTCCTGCTTCTTAAATGATAAACTGAAAAAGCTAACACCTTGTGAGAGGAAGTTGAATATGAAATTGATGCAGTACATGTGCATTGTTAGAAGGCCATAATGGTAAAACAGGAAAGTAGAATTAATGGACCATCCACTGTAATTAGATGTTGAGTCACGTGTCATTAGATCACTCTTTGTGACAGTATTCACTGGTGAAGATTCTAATTTTAATGATCCTAAGTCTTCAAGCCAAGTAGGCGAGCCTAAAAATGACTTGATGGTATAAGTGACACCTTTGACTTGTTCTACTTGACAAGATGTTACACGGCCGACACTTACTATGGTGCCATCAGCAGGAGATACCTATGAATATTTACAATTGATTTGAATAATATGTGATCACAAAACAAATGCCATGAATGACAACATAACAAAATCATACATTTTTTAATCATATAATTATTCTTACCATAGGTCGATCAAAGCATATTGGTCGAGCTCCATCTTTTAAGCGTCTAGCGAAAAATTCTCCCAAACTCTTATAAGACTCCATAGGCAATTCAATTTCATCTATGATAACACCAAATAATTTGGAGTATGCAGTATATAACCAATATCTCAATTGCCGTGGAATGTAACATCCTGATATATAACCCCATAAACGAGACATTGCTCTCAAGGGAATTGCTTTGTAAAATGAAAGCTGGAAAAAAAATTAATTCAGTTCGATTTTTATAAAATTGAAATATCTGTTACTAAAGAACTTAGTTGAAATAAAATATAAAATATGTTAATACATTTTTTAAGAGTTGGTAAACATTGTTTTCAGCTTTTTACAAAATGTAACTATTTATATCATGACTAAACATTGTAAGCTAAACTTTTAATAAAAGGTAACCATGGATTACTTAATTTTGGGATGATTTAAATCTAATTATAACATAATACCCAACATAAATGATGATTCTTTATCATCATAGTTTAGATTAAATGTAATGTTTAACAAGTGTGCTGATAAATTTAGATGTGGTTAAAACAATATATTTTGATATTTTAATTTTGCTATTGTTATCAAAGGTAATCTAATTTAATATTAACTTAAAATTTTTAACTTTAAGTGATGATAATCCCTATTTCTTATTTTTGATTATATGAAAAAAGTATTTTGTAAAATAAATATGTCTACATATTTAATTATGGTCAATATAAGTTGTTTTAGCAGTAAATTTATAGTGGAAAATTTTTTTATAAATCTCATTTGATTAAAATTGCTAACATATGTAGAGCTACAGGATGCCTCTAAGAATGTATTGATTTTACAGTGATTTTTTATTTTACATTTGTTTCTAATGAAGAATCGCATGATTATGATTATATATGTAGAAGGAATAGTCCACGTCTTATAGAGGATGTCTTTAAATGGTAAATCTAACTAAATTATAGTATCTAGGTGATACTATAAGACGGTAATTTTTCCAAAAACTCTAAAGTTTTTCAAAGTATGGGGAAAAATTTAAAACTGAATAAATTGAATAAAAATGATAAAATTTGATAAAGACATAGATTTTTCCAATTATTTATTTTGTCCTTGTGGGGTGAGAATTAAATTCTAAAATTTTCTGTTTTTATGAGAAGTTGTTTGCGTCATACATTAAATTATAATATAGACATTTTTTAATTAATAAAAGGGTGAGCCACCCCTTTATAGTCCTTTATACACCCTGTTAAACAGTCTATATTAACATAGAGTATTAATGGAAACAATTTATCAATTTATGAAAATGTATACAATTTTATCATGTTATGTATGCAACAGTTACTCGCCATTTGCTAACAAGTGTTATTTTGCTGTTGTTTAATCAGTATAATAAGCAGACTGCATTGTACTAAACTAAAAAACGATAAAAAAAAATCTATTTCCTCAGTATTGGAAATTTAGCAAAACATTATCCAAAATTATTTCTGTGAATTAAATTATTTACCCTCAAGTTCCGAGTATAGATGGGCTGTTGTTCGTTTTCGGATTGCTGTTTGTTTAGACGACGCCATTGAAGTACAGCTAGTAATGTTAACCCTACACCAGTAGGGATGGGATAAATTAGGTTTGACCAGCTCCACCATCGCGTATTTTTAGTCACAGCTTCTTTAACTCCGATATCACTTCCTGTACCTAAACATATTAAAATTATAAATCATTTGAAAATAAAAATGAGCACAAAACAAAATTAAATTACAGTGAAAAATAAACAAAATAGGTTAAGTTACACACAGGCACACAAATATTTTGAGCAAATATCAATTAATTCATAGTAGTATTGGACCCATAGTTCATCCATGACGCGTGTCCGCGTGTAAATGTTTAAATAATCAGGCGCGTAAAATTGACGAGTGTGAACGTCCGTGTGGTGGCGTGATGAAAGAGGAGGTTTGGGTAAATCAGTCGACTGTCAGCGTATATTAACTTTAATAAAAGTCCAACAGTAATTTTCTCTAGAGCGTTTCTCTATATTAATTTTACAAGCGTCCTGATTGCATTTAGATTAACAATGCAATTTTCACGAATTTTTTTACTTTTACTAAAATATATTTATTTATATTTTTTTTATTGAAAATTTATTATAGTCGCCAATAATTTTAGTACGTTAGGACATGGTTTCGATTCCCCCGAAAAAGCTAGTAACTAGCTGAATTGATATTAATTGAATTGACCTTAGGAGAAAAATACGGAGTTGGTATGCATAAATATTTGCAAAGATTATATGCTAATGAAAGAATTTTATTGATTCATATAGGTATTTTTATCAGAAATCGTAATTAAGATAAAATTTGAATGTAAGATTCAGGTACAACTTTTATTTTAAATAGTTACTAAATAATACGTGATGCATATAACAATACTGTTTATAACATTCGTTAATCGATTAACTAAATCGAAATAACGGTACAAAAAATATGTAGTTTTGTACTAGGCAATAATTCTTATTTTTGTAGTAATCTTTATAAATATACAATGAAGTTTGCAAATTCATATTTATAACACAAAAGCTTTATTAGTTTAAATAAATAGTGCTTAAAAATAAGCACATAATATTCATTTATAATTTTGGCACTTATACTTACATTTTACTAAACAATTGAATGATATAAAAATATTATGGCACATAAAAAATATTTTATTTAAATATATTTTAACATGCATACTGACTAAACAACTTAATTTTAGTTCTTAACCTATTTAATATTAGTACTCAGCGAACATCTCAAATTGTTGAAGATAGCATACTTCAATATTAGATTGACAAGTATTACATTTAAAATGTCTATCAATAATATCCAATTAAAAAATTAAAATTAAATTAAAAATAATTTGCTTTTAATACTTATAGATCATCAAAATCAATTCGTATACAAGGTATACCTAATATAAACGACAGGATTCTCTAAAAAAAAAAAAAAAACAATTAATACAGAAATGAATGCTGACTTTTAAATTACTTTTAAATCACTGTATCTATTGAATAATGGATGATAATTAATTAAAATAATAAGGATGATGCATACTGTTAAAATAATGTAAAATTATAAATCAATGATTTATATTACTCACAAAAAAATGTATTTTCATCTAGTATAAATAATACCATAAATTGAAAAGTAAAGATGATTTATAGGAATTATTTTAAGTAAAAATATTAAGAAAAATAAATCATTTTGTTGTACAAAAACAGTAATACATACAATATTTCATAATTCTAAAAATATTTAGTGTTAATTATTGTGTCCTAAATTTTAGAATGAAAATCATTTGAATGGGAAAACTAAGTATTTCCATATCGTATTGTTTATTATTATACAAATAATAAATTATTGATACCACAATTATAATAAAATTGACTATACAGCTAAAACAAGTTATTTTTACATATTATCATGATGTTGTCAATGAAATATTTATAGTTTTTCTATTTGTTTCTTTTGATTATATTCAACTAGTAAAGAAGAAGAAATGCATTATTATTATGTTTGTAATGTTATTCATTTATTACGTTTATTACTAGAAACAAGTTTCGTCCCTGACCCAAGTATAAACGTTTAAACTAAAATGTGTAGGAAATATTCAATATAAATTGTAGATAAATAATGTACTTTTGCATTAGCGCATTACTTTTATAGTTGCAAATATATGATTTATATTAGATGAACATAACGACGAACTTAGAACTAGTTAGGTTATATACATCAGGATCAGTAGTATTGTGTAACATACAATTTGTAAGGGATGGACCAATATGAACTCTTCTCTACTCATGGACATTAAAGATGATAAAATTAGATATCATTCATTAGATCTCTCATTATTATGAGATCATAATTAAATTTGAAACTTCAAATAGTTTGTACATTCCGTTCAGGAAAGTGTACCTTAGTAACAATACAATTTTAAAATGATAACTTATAAAAGAATAACCATTATAAACATTAAAACTATTAAAATTACAAATAACTAAGAACAAAATAAATAAGTATTGATAAAATAGATAGGTAGGTACTTATCTAATAGGGAAATAATTTAATTTACAAAGATGATAGACAACAAACTACATACATGGACAGAATAATATTATAAAAAACTAAATGATGAATTATTTTTTTTAAATTAGAGATTATGCAAATCATAATTCATAAGCTATTAATTTTGCATATGCTCTGTTATACAAATAAAACTATACCTAAAATATAAGTTGACTAAAATATTATATTAGTTTAAAGAATTAAAAGTTATGCTATATACTTCATTAGAACACTATGTGTCATTATAAACTAGGTTCAATGAACTTTTGGATGTACTTGAAAATGAAATTTTTTTTATAATTTCTAATGAGTGAGTAGTAGTATAGTTACACCTAGGTTTTGCATTTATTTATAGTATATTAATTTATTATAACTTTTTTATATGAAACTGTTTAGTTTAAAAAAAAGAAGATAATGTGAAGAGTAGATCATCTACAGAATTACAAAAGCTGACATCTTGAAAGATAATATGAAAGTAGTTTCATTTATTTCATACACCATATCGAATTTTAATTAATTAGTTATGATTCAATGACTAAATTGATTTAATGAGGGCGTCGTTAACGGCAAATTTTACTGTTTTTATTTGGTTTTTCGGCAATTTTTCCTGACGTCTGAAAAAACTATAGAGGAGAGAAAAATGACCGATTTAAAGTACAATCGACATGCAATTTTTGATCAGTATAGTTGCTTGATAAAACTTTAAGATCATTATTACAACTCTAAAAAGTGTTTACAGAAAAAAAAACATCATTGTAAAACCAATAGATCCTCCGCTTCACTCAAAATCTAAAAACTATAAATGTATACCTATTTAATCACTCAATTAAGAAATAATTTAAAAATAATTATATGTATATTTAAATTTCGGTAGTGATTGAAAATCAAGAGGTAGAAATCAATTTTATCATACATTATGGTGAATTTAGACAAAACAAGTTGAAATTATTTGGAATTTAAAATGTGTTTACTTTAAAATGAGACGTAATAGTATTTAAATTTAACCAGCATAAAAAATTGTTTACACATGGAACTAATAGGAATATTAATATTTTTATAGATATTCATAATAACAATGGCTATTATTTTACGTAACCACATTCTCGTGGCATGTAGAGATAATCAAACATAAGACCACTATAATGTAATCAATATCCAATTAGAAACGATGAATACATGGTCCCACCAAGTTTTTTATTGCACTTTATAGGATTACGTTTTATAATAAAGTAAATATAAATGTTGAATATAATATAATAACACAGTGGTTCTCAACCTATTTGGAATGGTGAACAACCAAATGGTTTTTCAAAAAAGAACACTGTTACAGACAGAGGTGTATTTACAATTTTTACGCTTGAAAGCCTATGGAAAATTTCCGTTTTAAATATTACCCATTTCAACGAGTTTTATTCTGTTTATTTATAAATAAATGGTGGTTTAGAAATTGCATTTTGTATTAAAACTTATAAAATTTATTAAAAAATGCGAAGTTAAATTAGTTGAACTGTAAATAAATACGTAGAATTACTTTATTGTCAATAAGTTTTTGTAAATAAATTAATATAATTTTCATAAATAAGCTCATTTAGCATTCCTCACGCTCTTGCGAGATATAATATAGTACCAAACTAATGTTAAATGATTAAGTTTTGGATAAGCTATTGGAAAAATGTTCACTCATTCAAGGCATGACAATGATTATTTGATACGATTGAATAGTTTTTTAGGCCATATGATTTTAAATGCAACGTCAACATTTGGAAATATTTCATTCAGTTAAGACTATTGTCTTTTAACTATTCTTGTAAGTAATTTCAAAGTATAGTTGGAAATGTTGGAATATTAGCTCTTAATAGGTACCAAAAATTCGTATTTGAAATAACTCAGATAAAACATAAGTATAACATCGGGATAACAAATGTATATAATTTATTGGTGAAATACATTAAGAACTTAAAGATATAACTTTAAGTAGAATTTCGAATTTACCACTAAATATGAACGTGTATTTAAATTATTGTGACAAAAAAATAACTTGAATAAGACATTAGTCTTGATCATGACTAAAGATTTCATTTTTAATGCATAACGAGAGTATTCTTATCAACCGTAAGCGCTTACCTCGACCTTATTACATTTTATGTAATATTAACTGTATTACTGAGAATTATAGAAGTATATCTCTCTTAGATGTTGGGTATAAGGTCCTGTCTATGCGTCTCATATGAAGAATACAAGATATATCGGAGGGAGTGATTGGAGATTACCAGGCTTTAGAAGGGGGAAGTCAACGATAGATCACATAATATTCACATTACGACAAATACTAAGTAAACATTACGAATATAATAAAAATATCCATCTAGTATTTGTAGACTTCAAGCAAGCATTATATGATAGTATAATTCGGAATAAATTATGGAAAAACCTAACAATTTTAGGTATCCTAACTAAAATAGTAAACTTAGTAAAATTATGCAACAGTAACACGAAATGTGTGGTCCGGGTACAAGGAGAGCTATCGTATCCTTTTGAAGTTGGTAAAGGTCCAAGACAGGATGACGATTTATCACCTGTATTATTCAACTTAGAAAGTTAGAAAGTGCGCTATGGAGAATGCCACAACGACAGGCAATGGAATTAAATGAAAACCATACCATCCCCTAGCATATACGGTTGATATAATAATTTTGGAAGATACGAAGCAAGATATCGTAAACAGTATGTCAGACCTAATGAAAGTATGCAAACAAATAGGGTTGTCGATAAACCAGAAGACCACACATATGTTTATGACTAGAGAGGTACGAGATAGAGAAGATGAATCAGACTAGTAAGTCGATGGGATATCATTTCATCATCTAACTCAATGTAAAAAGAAACCGGCCGGCGAAAACCGGTCGTGTGTTTCAGCCCTAAATGGTCTATAATGATTAAAAAAAAAAAAAAATTGTATTACACCTTCGTTTACATAAACATGTAAAATAATGCAACAATTAAAACAATATAAAATAACAACAATGCACTAAAAATAACTATAAATTTCACGAATCAAATTCATATTTTATTCAGTGATAAACTTCATTAAAAAAAAAAGTGCATAAGTAATATATTTAAAACCCTGTTAATACAGAAAATATTTTTGCAACTCTATATGCGACTTTAACTACACCAAAAAAATTCACCCCCCCCCCCCATAAAATAATGGTACTAGTACCATTTATATTGTAGTTGGTGGTTGACAATCACCAAATCTATCTATCACATTCTGTTTTAAACTGAAATAAAAAAAAGAAATGAAAATGTGTTACTTAATACATAATTAATGTAATAATGGATAGTTCAAAGCAATTTTGAAGACGAAAATTTGAATAAGCAAGACTAAAATCATTTAATTTTAATAAATTGCAATACCTATAAAGATAAAATAAAACTAACATGATATACAAATAAATATACATTTTAATGTTCTATGGTTGATTAAATAGGTAGATACAATGGGAAAACTAGGTTTTTATCTTTGAGGGGGATGGGGGCTATAAAGGGAAAATTACTCTAACTTTGTAATTGGTAAGTATAATATTGGGGGAAGCTAAGCCCCATAATCACACCAATGTATATACATTTCATTATTCCTAACACAATGAGTATACCTGTAGTCAACAATACCTATAAATCTGTTAATACTACATAATAAATATCAAGAAATAATATAGATAATAACCATTGCCTGTGAAATTTATTTTCGAACAAAAATATTAATAATAATAAACCTAATTCATATTTATACATTTAGTTGGGTCTTAATGAAACAATTTTTTCACCTTTTTTTTATCTCTAATGATTCAATTTAATTTGTATACATTCATATCAATAACCTATTACAGATCTTGAATTTTGATAAAATCATAGTAATTATACTTATTCAAAAATGTTTTTTTTATTCGCTACAACTGTCATTCTATTAAATTACATATTTAATAGATAGTTTATATTTTAACAATAAACATCTGATCAAAGGATAGAAAAATATAAATAATAATAATTTTATTGTATTATAGTATCTACATTTATAATCATTAATTATTGGTTATTACTTATTAGTTATTAGTAATAATTTAAGTATGACCACTAAACAATTATATAATTAGACTTATACAGCTATTTTGAGATATGTGACCAGAATATTTTTACCATGATATTGATAATTCGCAAAGATGTTGTCTTCCCTTAAGGGGAAATCTTAGATTATAAAAATTGAATTACTTATAAATATTGTAAAAATTAAACTTTTAATACATTTTAAAATATACAATATTATAAGAATACTTTTGATAAAAAATAAATGTGTTACTTGAATTATTCAATAGGTACAATTAAAGTCACTGAACATTTTTCTAAACATCAATACATATTGTCATCAAAGTCCACGTCAAAAATGTTCAATAGAAGTTACATTAATAGCATTAAAAAATGTATACCATACTCCCTTTCATAAGAAACAAACACAAGAAACAATTTTATAACACTCACTCACTTCATATGTTTTCTGTTAATAACGACCAAAGAAACTAGAAGATTTTAAAATAAAGAACACATTTACCAAGAAAATGCAAAAAATAATGATATTTTAACCTAACCTATACGGCTATACATCAATATAAAATATTTGTTTTTTATAAACACAATTGAGTGGGGAGAAGACACTTTAATATCCAAAACACTACTCTCTTAGTTAAGTCACAGATGACGCAATGGATAAATAATCGAATATTATTAAATACTAAATAAATATTTTAATTAAAAATCTTAAATAATACAACTCATTTTATTTGTATGGTTACTGTAATAATAATATTAAACATTTTGAAATTCTAAGGTGTATTTTTTAAACATTCAGTCAACCATACTTTTGTAATCAGTGATGGTAAAATTATCTACAATACATTTTAGTAATTTGACTCAAATTTCTTATTACATTGATGAGACAAATTCAAAACAAATTCTAATAAATAGGGAGACAACATAAAATGAGACTAAGTTCAATACCAAATTAAACAGCGAGAAAACTCAAAGAAATCAGAATGTGAAATAAACAAAATGTTTAGTAGGTGTACGGACAAATATTTATATTAATATAAGAATATATTATAAATATCTAAAAATATAGAATGATCTGTATACATACTATTTAAAACAAAAATGCGCCAATTTAAAAATAAAAAATCATATATACTGTAAATAATTTTTCGGTAATGATGACATGAGGGAATAGGGTTAAAAATACCCTTCAGAAAATCAATTCATGATAAATATTACATGAAACTGTAATAAATTAAAACCATACATGAAATTTATTTAGAGAATTTGATAAATACATTGTTCTGTTTTTCCAGTGATAATTAGTCAAAACATTATGTACCTAACTCTATTCTGATCAACCCTCACTTTAACAGCAACAACTTAAGGTAATAATATTAACATGAAATTATAAAACATAAACATATTTTTGTAAAGGCAAGAATAAAATTGAAAGTTGTTTTCCTATTTATTTTAGTTAGGTAGTTTATTTAATTTAATGAGTATAATATAATTTTTATAATTTAACCAAATTTAAAATTATTCAGATGCATTACTGAAAAACCATAATAATATTTAAAATAATAAACCATCCTTGCCACCACACCCCAGACAAAAAATGAAAAAAATTGTAAAAAAAGTTTAATAGTGATTGCAGACACTTGGTACATAAAAAAAGCCTGTTCTTTTAATATATATTATATTAAATATAAACCCTACTTTGATTTGCAGATCTTCAAATAATTTAGTGTTCAGGTTATCAAAGGTCTTAGAGATAAGTCTAACGAACAAAGCATAAAAAAAGGTATAAAGATTATTGAGTAGCCCTGAACAATTAAAAATCAAAGAAAAATGTTGAGTTTTAAATTGTAAGAAATACTTAATACTGCTATTATGTGTAGTATTATAATATTATTTATATCCTATCTAACAAAAAAAGCAAACATGAAAATCTGTCATTCACAAAGGAATTGTTTATGGATTGTTTGATAAATATATTTAATATCAATAAAATACTGATTAAAGTTTATGTAAACATTGAAAGTTCAATCATACCTATTATCATATTATATATTTTTTTTTAGTGTTCTAATGTTACACATTATTTTATATGAAATTCTATAGAATAAAATATTAACAGCACATTATTAACCAATAGGTGTTAATAACTATTTCCAATATTATCATACAAATATTATGCATTATCTAAATGATAGTTTGTAAAATCAATGAATGTATTATAAAATTGTTTTATAACTCTTTGCCACATCTAAGAAATTAAAATAAGTAAATTAATTTAAAGCTCAATATTTCATTAATTTGCAATTTTATTGATAAAACGTTTCATATTATTTTTTAATCATAATCAACATACTTCAAAATGCTAAGATAAAATTAAATTTGGTTTTCCAAATGTTCAAATACAGTACTCACATAATTCAACTATAGGGTAAACAATGTTAGCCATGAAACACAGTCTAAATTCATTAAAACAATCTATACTTAGCACAATGTTAGAAAACAGTTATTATAGAAAAACAATTTGTATTTGTTAAGCGGACGAGACGGATAAGTCTAAGGCATCGGCATCGTCACTTGCCGTATTGTACTGATTCAACAAAATCATTGTGACTTAAACGCGCATGCAACGTGTTCGATAATACATTGGAAAAGTCAACAAAACATTAATCACTAACCATATTTTTTCCGCAACGACCTTTGGTACTGTACGGTGCGCAGTGAAGTGGGGTGGTTCAGCAGCCTCTTCGTTGTCTTCAGGCTCCTAGCGAACATTTTGTCCAAATGTTTGGCAAGTGAAACTAAGAACACGAATTACAACGCAAAAGGCCACCACACTCCATCGAGTGGCGTTCCGAATATCAAAAGGGATTTTGATAAACAATTTCTCCTAAACCGTGCAAAGGCTAAATGTTAATCAATATTTTAGATAAGGAACAATACAAATAATGAGTGTCTTATCAGTCATATGTTCCCTCCTCTCCTTATTGCGCAGTGGTCTGTGATAACGGCTGTCAGAGAGGTTGTAAACCATTTTGGCGGCATTACTGTTCAAATGTACGTGTCATTCGCCACTCGGTAAGTCGCCGAAAACGTCCATGTTGGTATAACACTATAACGTTTACACGTGAACGTAACAAGGCGGACGAAACTAAAGTGATACGGTTATGAGGACGAGGGTGATCGTATGCAAGCATTTTTTCAATTCATTTCCAAAAATGTTTATTCATTATGAAATTATTTATTAATCCGACATGTACGTAATGTCACGTTTAAAATACTACAGTAGCGCATCGTCGTCACAACTAGACTTTTGAACAAGGGGGTGCTTGAGCTCCAGTTTTTTTTTAACTGGTCAGTGGACCCTCCCACTATCTTCCTCTCACTCCTCCGCCGTTTTTGCATAATGCCAGTGTGGGGAAGTATTGTCATTAATATAATTATTATTATCATTTATTTTATATTTCATGCTAATTATTAAGTTTCGGTTAGGTAACGTTATTAACGTATTCGTTGCATAATGTTCAATGTTCATATTATATATAAAATATTAATAAGATTGTCACGGATAGCGACCGTCGCTCGTCGCGATTATCGTAAAGACGGTATTAATTATATTATTTTCGTATTAGTTATTTTTCAGTTAGTCGTCCCGCGTCAATTGTCGTGCGGTTAACGAATATTATACGAATGTTCAGCTCATTATTTTATATTTATATGTTTTTTTTTCCGTTACTAAAAACTAGGACCGGGTCCGGGTGGGAACTGTTATGCACATTACTGCCACCCGATCCTGTATCGTTTATTCACTATTTTTTTTTTTAATTTTTACATTCGTGGGGGCCTCTAACCACCCTGAAAATTTGGAGTTCCGTCCATAAGAATACATAAAAACAACAAAATGATTTAATTAATGCTGTTGAATCGGCCGTCCAGCTCCCGCCTGCCTGATACGCTCTTCATCCTCTTTCTGCACAAGGATCGACTCCACCATCCTACCAAACGCCAGCCTCTGGTTCTCCGCCAACGCCTCGACCCTTTGTCTTCTTTTACATCATCGGGGAGGAGATCCTGTTCCGGCCCCAGGATGATCTCGGGGACATCTTCCAGCCGTAGTTGCCGTCCTAAGCACCGCTCCATCTACCGCCTGCTTTCCGCCCAGTACGGACAATCGAATAGGGTGTGTTTCGACCGAATCCTCCGGATCTTCACACTGGTTGCAATGGGGATCAATCGCTCTCCTCCTTCTCCATAAATAGTGCTGGAATTACCCGATTGAGCTTGGGCCATATGGAATGATATGTTACCAAGCTTTGACTGGTTCACCCACCTCCGGATGTCCGGGATTAACCTACTCGTCCACGCGGCTTTAGTCGTGTGGTCCCAAAACTCCTACCATTCACGCAGTGTCACCTCACGCTCCTGCCTCCTGATGACAGCCACCGTCGTGGTTTCCCGCTTGCGCTCCTCAATTCTGCGTCGCTCATTGGCCAGAAGATGAGCTGGAGGTATCCTAGCCAGACTAGCGCCGCCATATCCGACACGGTTCGGTAGCACCTCGCAACCCGAATAGCGGCACCTCTTTGTGCCTGACTGAGGGCTGTCCTATTTCGGGCAGTCTTCGCCGCCGCCAGTGCCCATACCAGCGAAGCATACAATAATTTGCTGTGGGCCACCGACATGAGCAGTCGTCTTCTGCACGCTGAAGGCCCCTGGACGTTCGGCATTAACCTCCCAAGAGCGGACACCGTTTGCCTGGCTGCAGCTGTCACCCACCTAATGTGGGCACCAAAGTTCAGTCTCGTGTCTAAATGAACCCCAAGGTACCTCATCGAGGGCTTCACCGGAATTTGCTGACCACCTAAGGAGAAGTTAGGGTTCCGATATGCCCGCTTTCTGGTCAGAACAACGGCTTCCGATTTCTGGAGTGCCACCTGCAACCCATTCTCTTGTATCCACCTGTTTACTAATCCAGAGCTGCATTGCCTAAGTCCTCCAAGAGATCCGCATCTGGTGCCGTGATGACCATCGCAATGTCGTCTGTAAATCCCACCAGCTTCACTGCCTCGGGGAGCTCCTGCCGCAGAGATCGTCATAGAACACGTTCCATAGGCACGGCCCAATGACCGAACCCTGCGGGACACCATCCTGTGTGGATCTTCACCTACTCCATCTACAATTAAGTTTCGGACACTCAAGTATGACCGTAGAAGGCGTATCAGGTACCCAGGGATCTTCGTCTTTGCAGTGCCGCATCGATACGTAGGCCAAGGTGCTGAATTGAAAGCGTTTTTCACGTCAAGGGCCACAACTGCACACAATTGCCTCTTCCGTTTATATTTATATCTACCTTGATTTTAATTTGTATATCGTGCGTACTTGGTATATTAATATTTTGTATTATATTCGATATGTGTGTCGCCTTTAATAAAATGTAATATTATACGAGGTGATATTACGGTGTTATATTTATTACGTAACTTAAGAGAACTAGGGTGACCATATCAGTATGTCCATTGTAGTGATGAAAATGTTTGTCTCTCGGGGAAAATCAAATCATGTAAATGATTAATTAACAATATAAATAATTTGAGTTGGAATTAGAATTTGAGGGCCCAGGGCAAATAATAATTGAAAGTTCACGCTTTATATTATCATCAAACAAGTCTCAATCACTTAAAATCTCTACTTAATTCAGTACACCCATTTTTAAGAATTACTTATCCATTTTTCCAACTTGAAAACGTCCATTAAATTACAATAGTTTTAGGTTTTAAACTGAATAAATTGTTACTATAAATTAAAATCAAAATTTTAAATACCTACAACATTACAAATCTCAAGC
>JALBXZ010000281.1:0-42500 GCA_027580255.1 Therioaphis trifolii
GGGGGGGCCCGGCCATCACGGACACACCAACTGGAAAACTGGCAACTGGACTTGTCGGGAACGAGGATTCGGCTATGACAAAAAACATGCCCACGAGGGCGGAAGCAGGTGGTCGCGCACTTACGAGACCCGATCCAAACCAGACGGTGGCTGGTAAACCCCAAGCTTCGGCCAGCACGGTGAAAGCCAGCATGACGAGAGCGCAGGCGGAGAGTAGGTACCTGCGAGCTCTGGATGGACGTCCGGTCGTGCGTTCGAGACGCTAGAGTCGTCGGTACTTGCAGCCCCGAACACCAAGACGGACATCAAAAGCGGCACTAAAGCGCTCGGCAAGAGCTTCAGGGAACTCCTTGGTCTGGCTAAGCTCATAGGCACGGTCAAAGCTCCCGATGCCATGGAGCAGCAAATGAAGCCAGCTGCAGCAACAACATCAGCAACAGCACGCCTCAAACTGTTGAAATGATCAAGGCCCTGAAAGAAGATCAGCTCAAGGGTTCGGAACTCGCTTCCAAGAGCAAATCAATGTTCTACTGCAAGAACAGCGGGCGAGTGTGAAGCAGCAGCAACAACAGCAACATGAGATGATGCAGCAGCAACAGCAGCAACAGCAGCAGCAGATGCAGCAGCAGCAGAAGCAGCAGCAGCAGAAGCAGCAGCAGCAGCAGCAGCAGCAGCAGCAGCAGCAGCAGACGCGGCGTCAGGGGCAGCAGCAGCAGCTGACGCAGCAACAACAACAACAGCAGCAGCAGACGCAGCAACAGCAACAACAGCAGCAGCAGCAGCTTCAGCAGCATCAATGGCAGCAGCAGCAGCTGAATCAACCCTCCTGGAGCCAAGTAGTACGCAGAGGCCGCAAGAAGAGCAAGGAGAACCCACTGGAGTCTGCCCGGCATCCACGCACGGCCATCGACCAAGTGGCCCTCCTGCGGAAGCGGAATCCGCGATCTATGGCGGTCACAATCGACCGGCCGGCTGAAGGAGGCTAGGTTAGGTTAGGTTAGGTTAGGTTAGGTTAGGTTAGGTTAGGTTAGGTTAGGTTAGGTTAGGTTAGGTTAGGTTAGGTTAGGTTAGGTTAGGTTAGGTTAGGTTAGGTTAGGTTAGGTTAGGTTAGGTTAGGTTAGGTTAGGTTAGGTTAGGTTAGTCCGGTGCTGACCGCCGTAGTGTGAACATCTCGCTCCACGTCGCTCCGCAGTTAAAGTGTTTTTTCTGTTGGAAAAAGTGCACCGTTTTTTGCGCGAGTAGTGTCAAAAGTCGCGTAAAGAGCTCCTCTTTACGCCGAGACTTCGCGCGCGAAGTTCGGTCTTTTTACGGCCGAGTAATCACAGTTCGAGTGAGTGTTGTTTTTCGCATTAGTGACGAAATTTTTCGAAAGTGCGAAAATCCCGATATCGACCTCGCGACTGTGCTAACGGATTCGTCTAGTGATTTTAAAGAGTCCGATTTCTGTCTGGGGCCGATCGGCCCAGTGGTTTCCGAGAAATCGGACTTCAAAGTGACGACTTTTGTGATTAGTGAAAGGTGTTTCACGGGCCCGCGTTACGTCCTACGGCCACGCGCGCTAGCTCGGCGGATAGAGCTGGCCAAGACAAAGCTAACGGCGCTTTGTCCGACAAGCTCCGATCAAAACTCGGTGAGTTATTGAAATTTTAAAGTTTTCGTATATCTAATACACGGCCGCCGGAAAATCTCCGTGATAGAAACCGCGGCCAATCACGTGTCGTTATTTTGTTGTTGTCGACGCTGCATCGGTGAACAGCTGATTACCGCCATCGGCCGCATCTTATCAGAATAAGCCGGTGGACGGCTGTTCTCCCAAACGCGTTGCGCCTGATTACCGCGGCGGATCAACAAGTCGCCGATCAACAGGTGGGAAATTTTTTCCAAGTTCGGTAACTTCGCCCCCCGACGGCGGATCGTCGCGGGAGCGGTACCCCCGGATAGGTAGACCCAAACCCCGTTGAAATCCGAAATTTCCCCCCTCCCCCCATCCCACCCTCAGCCCCCCCCCCCCCCCCCCCCCCCCGAAATTTCAGATACGGATTTCTCAGCTTCCACTGATCGGAGAGACTCGAGAGTGGTGTCTATCGATCCGTCTCGTCAAGTCGCGTCCGGTACGCCCGGCGCGCAGAACCCCGGACCGGCGCACAAGAATCCAGACGGAAAAATGGAAGTCGATGAAGTACAAGCCACGGAGAAGCGGAAGTCTCGCGAAGACGCGAGTGATGAAGAGTCACCAAAGACCAAGAAAACCTTCGACACACTGGCAAGAGCCCGCAGTGCCATAGGGGAATGTAGCGTCGAGTTAGCTGAACTGGGAGTCGCGTGCTACGGTGAACCCATTGAGGAGGCTCTTCAGAAAGCGGCGGAGGCGCTTACCCTTCTGACGAGGGCACTGCAGGACATGGAGTACGAGGGCGGACGTCCCTGCAGTCGCCCTGTCAAGAAAATAGTAGCCTGCCAATGCAAAGCAGCCGCAGGAACTAATAACGTAACGGCACAGAGTGCTAAGAAACAGTCCGGCGATCCGGAACAAACAACAGCGGTCTCATCTCCCTCCTCCTGGGCCACCGTGGTCAAAAAGGGGAAGAAGAAGAAAGTGAGCGGTAACGACCCTAGTGGTATGGTGAAAGAATCCAGATCGGCCGATGCTGGGAATCCTCCGGAGGAAAACACGAGTGCCGCTCAAAAAACGCAGTCCGCGCAAGTTAGGAAAGTTCCTAATAAACCGGCTGCATTGCTTGTTAAACTCACCGAGAATGTCTCGTACGCAGACACGATGAAGAAGCTCAGAGGCGTCGACCTTGACTTCGATCAATTAGGTACGAGAGTAACGGCAATGAGGAAGACGACGAAGGGGGACCTCCTGGTCGAACTGACTAAAGGGGCCCAAGCCAGGAAAGCGGCTCTGGAAATTAAGGAGAAGTTAACTGCCGCCCTCCCAGATCAGAGAGTCACATGCCTGAGGCAGGATGCGACAGTCGAAGTGGTCGACCTGGATGAAGTAACCACCAAGGCAGAGGTGGGTGAGGCTCTCGTGAAGGCGATCTATGGCTCGACCCCAACGCAGGCCGAGCGCGACTCGGTTGTAGTCACGGGCATTTGGGCCACTAAGATTGGCCAACAGATAGCAACGGCAACGATCCCAGTATCGCAGGCTAGTAAAATCACCAGGATCAGGATCGGCTGGGTTCAGTGCAGGGTTCGACCTCGCAGGCAGGAGCCGGCCAGGTGCTACCGCTGTCATGGATTTGGACACACGACCACCAATTGCAAAGAAGAGGACCTGACGCAGGCGTGTCGCAGGTGTGGAACATCAGGCCACAAGGAAAAAGATTGCGACAAGGGGGAAGACAGGTGCGTTGCCTGTGAACGTGCGGGTTTTCCAAAAGCACCCCACAGGCCCGGCTCCGGAAGGTGTCAGGCATGGAGAGCGGCTTTATCGGCTCAGTCTAAACCTCTGAAATGATTTCGTTTTTACAAATAAATCTCCACCGGAGCCCGAGCGCGGTAAATATGATGTACGCGACGGCAGCTGAAAGGAACTCGAACGTCTTGTTGATCTCTGAACAACCCCGCCTGCCGCCTGACGACGACCGCAGGAAAACATGCCCAGAAAACAACTGCGGCATAATCCTGACTCGATCGGCGAACTTTCCAGCAGAGTATAACGGACATGGTCCCGGATTCTGTTGGATACAGACGGGGAAGTTGAGAATCTACAGCTGCTACATGCCGCCAGGACGCACGCTACCGCAGTTCGTTGAACAGCTGGATGAGTTGGAACATTCCATCCGACAAACTCCACCTGACGTAGGGCTAGTCGTCGGCGGCGACTTCAATGCCAAATCCCCAGAATGGGGCTCAGACCAGGAAGACGCGAGAGGCAGTCTACTGGCGGACCTCATGCTCGGTTTCGGACTCACCGTCGCGAATATAGGCAATGCACCAACGTTCCGGAGAGGTAACTCGGAGTCGGTTATAGACGTGACGTTTCTACGTGAAACCACAAGTCACCGACTTCTAGACTGGTGCGTACTGGACGACTTCTCGGACAGCGACCACAATTATATTCAATTCACCGTCTCGTCCGAAAACACCGCGACGACAAACGACAACGAAGACGGTAATCCGACCAATCGTCCAAAGTGGGCGTATAGGAAAATGGACGTCCCAGCTCTCGTCGGATTCTTGCGTAGTGCGGAGACTCCCACGATAGAGCCAAACACCTCGGCGGAAGAAGCGGCAACCAATCTCGGCGAGTACCTCGCGGCCGCCTGCGACGCTTGCATGCCTCGGAGACCAGCTCCACAAGACCGTAGACGACCGGTACACTGGTGGTCCTCTGATATCGCAGGTCTTCGGAGTCAGTGTCTGAGATCGAAGCGCAGCTACCAACGTGCGGCTAGGAGACGTGACATCGTGGCGTCTGAAATTCTAAAGAATGACTTCCGCGAGGCTCGCAAAAAGTTGAAAGACGCAATACGTAAGGCGAAAGAAGACGAGTGGAAACAACTGTGCGACTTAGTAGACAGCGATCCTTGGGGATTGCCATACAAGGTCGTCACCAAAAAGCTGGCGACCCATCCGCCTGGCGTCGAAGCGCGTGGTAGAGAAAGGGAAATCGCGGAACATCTCTTCCCTGCACACCCACCGACGGACTGGACTACGACGCCACTGAACCCGAACGCCGACAACGTCAACGAACAAAATATTCCACAATTCACCGTCGAAGAATTACGGAAGGCAGCCACGAGACTTCCCTCGGGTAAAGCCAGTGGACCAGACGGCGTCCCCAACGAGGTCTTAGCTCACGTGGTACGCGAGAGGCCGTCTTTGCTGTTGAACGTCTTCAACGTCTGTCTGAGGCAGTCGTACTTCCCGAAGGTGTGGAAAGAAGCGAGGCTCGTGCTGCTCCACAAGGGCGAGGGCAAACCCGTAACGGAGCCTTCCAGCTTTAGACCGCTGAGCATGCTCAACACGGCAGGCAAGACCATGGAAAGACTACTCCTGGCCAGATGGAACGACCACCTAGACTCGGTAGCAAACGGCAGATCGCAAAAACAGTACGGTTTCCGCGTAGGCAGGTCGACTGAGGACGCGATCCGGGCCATTCTCCAGGCTGCTACCGACGCCGCCAGTGGAGCGGTCCAGAACAGGGACCTGTGCGTTATGGTCTCGCTAGACGTCAAAAACGCATTTAACACGGCCCCTTGGACCAGAATAGACAATGCGATCAGACAGAAGGAAACACCGCTCTACTTGGCAAGCATGATACGATCTTATCTGACTGATCGCAGGCTCATAGTCAAGGAAGGCCTCGTGACGAATGTAACGTGCGGTGTACCACAGGGCTCGGTCATCGGACCGGCCCTATGGAACGCGTTCTACGACGATCTACTGGAGCTAGAGATGCCAGCCGGAGTACGACTGATCGCGTTCGCTGACGACGTCGCGATCGTCGCCACAGAACACACCGGCCCTCTGCTGGAAGAGCTTCTAAACCCAGCGATCCAGAAGGTCACGAACTGGATGAGAGACAATGGGCTGAAAGTCGCGCCACAAAAAACCGAGGCGATCATGTTAACTAAGAAGTGGGCTTATACGAATCCAAGAATCGTGGTCGAGGGACACGTGGTGAACGTAAACAAAACGCTGAGGTACCTCGGAGTTGAGATTGACCAGCGGCTCACGTTCACACCACATGTGTCCAAAATGACGCAGTCTGCGACGGGAACGGCGAGGGCCATAGGCAGACTCATGCCTAACGTCAGTGGCCCCAGCTATTGCAAAAGGCGCTTACTGACATCAGTCGTCCACAGCAAAATATTCTACGCTGCCGCTGTGTGGCAAGAAAACGCATTGAAGACCGCAAAAAATCGTAACCAGATCTACCGGGTGCAAAGACTGGCAGCGCTGCGAATCATCAGGGCGTACCGCACGGTCTCCGATGTCGCGGCACTGGTCATCGCCAGGATCCCACCCGGAGATCTACTGGTCAAGGAAAAATTAACCATCCGCCAGGGCCGGCTCGACCCGCTTAGAGTACGTTCAGCAGAAGAAATTAAAAGAACGGCGAGGCGTGAGACCCTTGTAGCATGGCAGGCCAGATGGGACCAGGCGACGAAAGGCCTCTGGACGAGAAGAATCCTGCCAGACTTACAGAGATGGCACGACAGCGATTTCGTTCCAAACTTTCAGGTGACCCAAATGCTCACCGGACACGGGTGTTACAGGAAATACCTGCACAAAAGGAAACGGGCGGACAACTCGACGTGCGTCTATTGCGCTTATCCACAAGACGACGCCGAACACACAATATTCGACTGCCCCAAATGGGACCACCTTCGACTGCCGGTCGGCCAATTCCTCGGTGGCAGAAATCCGGCACCAGAAGACGTCCAAGATCTGCTGTGCGGACCGGTCATCGGAGATGGGATCGAACCGGCCAGGGTCAAGGTTCTAGAGGAGGCAGCTTCGAGAGCCAGGTCTTCCTTCAGCGGAATGGTGACAAAAATCATGTCTACCAAAGAAGAAGATGAGCGCCTTCTCGAGGCTCTTATACGTGGAAATAACCATGGAGGGTGAACGCATCCGTGCGGCGGGGTAGAGGCGAGCACGGTCAGGTGCCGTCGTCTCGTCTCGGACCCCTCCCCTCCTTGGCTTGGCACCAGGGTGGGAGGATGGCACTCGGGGTCTTGCACTAAATAGTGCAAGACCCCGAGCTCAAACGAGCGGAAGAAAGGAGAACGCGAATCGAGGACGGCGGGAGCTGTGCTCCGGTCCGGGAACATGGTGAACGCGATTCGAGGACGGCGGGAGCTGTGCTCCGGTCCGGGAACATGGTGAACGAGAATCAAGGCCGGCGGGAGCTGTGTCTCCGGGCTGTGAACTCCGCCTGATCGCTCCGTACTGGATGGTTCATCAACATAGTTGATGCGGTGGCCGACGTCTACGCAATGTGGGTCGGTCACTGATCGGATTACAGAGAGAGACACCGATAACCAGTGCAATAAACAACGGCATCTGAACGGACGAAACAATTGGTTCAGTCCGGCAACGGCGAACTGCACTGTGGGGGGGTGCAAGCACTCACGGTGCTAGGGCAGGGTCGTGCTCGGTCAGGTGCCGTCGACACGTCCCTTACCCCACCCCCCTCACAGACACGGCACCAGGGCGGGAGGATGGGCTCGGGGTCGGTGCTGGAAACAGTATCCGACCCCGAGCTGGTGCTACCAGCAATGGTGCGACGGCAGCGGATCAAGCCAGCTGCTCAGAACGGGACTCTAGGCTGGCTGGTGCTGTGCACCGGGCCGAGAAACATGGTCGCTGTCATTTTCAGTGGAGTGGACACCACGGAAGATCAACGTATCACACCATTTATTATAGGTCGAACGACCAAAATTGGGTTAGAGGCCCGGATTTGTACTATAACCTGTGAGGAAGCAAGTGGGGCCTGTCCCACCTCTGTTTCCTACTTAACTGTATTCTATTTTTGAATAAACGATGGGGGCCGGGCGGAAGTAATGCTAACGCGATTCCCGCCCGGTCCTCGATTCAACCCGCAAAAAAAAAAAAAAAAAAAAAAAAAAAAAAAAAGGTTAGGTTAGGTTAGGTTAGGTTAGGTTAGGTTAGGTTAGGTTAGGTTAGGTTAGGTTAGGTTAGGTTAGGTTAGGTTAGGTTAGGTTAGGTTAGGTTAGGTTAGGTTAGGTTAGGTTAGGTTAGGTTAGGTTAGGTTAGGTTAGGTTAGGTTAGGTTAGGTTAGGTTAGGTTAGGTTAGGTTAGGTTAGGTTAGGTTAGGTTAGGTTAGGTTAGGTTTAGGTTAGGTTAGGTTAGGTTAGGTTAGGTTAGGTTAGGTTAGGTTAGGTTAGGTTAGGTTAGGTTAGGTTAGGTTAGGTTAGGTTAGGTTAGGTTAGGTTAGGTTAGGTTAGGTTAGGTTAGGTTAGGTTAGGTTAGGTTTAGGTTAGGTTAGGTTAGGTTAGGTTAGGTTAGGTAGGTTCAGTCCGGTGCCGGCCGCCGTAGTGTGAACATCTCGCTCCACGTCGCTCCGCAGTTAAAGTGTTTTTTCGTCCGAAAAAAGTTCACCGTTTTTTGCGCGAGTGGTGTCAAAAGACGCGTAAAGAGCTCCTCTTTACGCCGAGACTTCGCGCGCGAAGTTCGGTTTATTTACGGCCGAGTTATTACAGTTTTTTGTTGAGTGAGTGCTGTTCGCGTCAGTGACGAAATTTTCGAAAGTGCGAAAATCTTATCGTGAGTGGTACCAAAATATTCGTCCGAGCCGGCGAAAAATTTTGGTGCATCGAACGCGCAAATCGGTTGAAAATTCGCGGAGTAATCGCGAAAAGTGTTATTTAAATATTCGCCGTTCGGTAATCGCCGTAATAAACATCGCGTAGTCACGTACGCCATTGTACACGCCGCCGCGCAATTACGCGCCGATTACGGGGTTTTGTTTTTTCGTCATTTCTCCTGTCCTTTGGTCCTACGACCTCGGTCAAGGGCTCATTGGATTCACGGCGTTGAGAGGAATCGACGGACACCGTCGTTTATGGTGAGTGATGAACTTTGCGAAAGTTGGCAAAAAGTGACCGGGGAAAAAAGTGCTAATTAACGGTGGGGACTTATACCAAAAAATTTGCGGCAACGCCACGAATTTAACGGTGTACTCCGTTTGAACCTGGCTGCAGTACCTGGTGAGTAATCTTAGTTTTTATTCTCGAATATTACGCGCAACGCCGCCGGTGAGATCGGCTTCTTCGGCCGCCGCCATTTTCGTCGACACGCGTAAACCAGATCGCCGCCGCCGCCGCCCGCGCCGCCACGCGCCGAGCGCCGCCGCCGCCGACACGTGCCGAGTGCCGCCGCCGCCGCCACGTGCCGGGCGCCGCCGCCGCCGCCACGCGCCGAGCGCCGCCGCGCCGCCACGCGCCGAGCGCTGCCGCCGCCGCCACGCGCTGAGCGCTGCCGCCGCCGCCACGCGCTGAGCGCTGCCGCCGCCACGCGCCGATCACGGCCGCTGCCGTCTATCAAATACACGGCCGCCGGAAAATCTCCGTGATAGAAACCGCGGCCAATCACGTGCCGCTAGTTGTTGTTGTCGACGCCGCATCGGTGAACAGCTGACCGCCATCAATTGGAATATTTTCCAAGTTCGGTAAATTGGCCCCCGGACGGCGGATCGCCGCGGGAGCGGTACCCCCGGATAGGTAGACCCAAACCCCGTTGAAATCCGAAATTTCCCCCCTCCCCCATCCCACCATAGTCCCCCCCCCCCCCGAAATTTCAGATACGGATAATTTGGTACCTATTCGTCGGAGAGACCCGAGACTGGTGCCTTTGGATTTGTCACGACAGGCCGCGTCCGTATATCCGGCACGAAGAGCGTCGGAGCCAAAATGGACGATTTAGACTCAGATGAAGACAGCGTGCTAGGATACGATCCTATAGATGTATACTTGAGGAAGAATTTGACTGCCGGCGGTGAGAATAAAATAGCGGACAATTCGCCAGAGGAAGCAGGAGACATGGAAGGTCGAACAGAGTCACCTTAAGGAGAAAAGGAAGACCTTAGAAGCGGACGATGAAGAAGAGGTTCCAATGAAAAAAAAGGCGATGGAAGAGTTCCCGTAAAAAGGAAGGCACTCGATTCACTCCTGATAGCGAGGAGAGCCGTTAGGGAGGTGGAAACCGCCCTACCGAACAGAGTGGATAATGGAGCTGGTTTAATCATTGCAAAGGCGATGGGAAAAATCTCGAGGCGCTAGCAGCACTCAATCTTCTGGTGAATGAGCTGGTCAAGGACAAAGACGGATCTCACCATCAAGCAGTAGGGAAGACTGACGTCCTGTAACTGTCGTAACGAGTCATTAAAGCCCGTAAAGGAGAAGAAGATCACAGTTAAATCAGCTCAAGGAGTAGCGACGCCTTCCCATGAAGAAGTCTCTACTCCCCAAGAAACCTGGGCAACGGTAACAAGGAAAGGCAAAAGTTGCCGAACCAATCCAGGGGCCATGACGTCCGAGTCGAATGCGCCGCAGACCGACAATGAAGCGGAATTTATCACCGTCTCAAGGCAAAAACTCAAAAAACCCACAATGGCTCAAAGCTCCAGGAAGCCAGTTGTCAGGACGGCCGCATTGCTCATAAAGGTCGGAGAAAGTACTACGTATGCGGATACGGTGAAGAAACTCCGCTCGGTCGATCTTGACGTGGAAAAACTGGGAACCAGAGTCACGGCCATGCGGAAAACGGAGAAGGGGGATCTGCTGGTCGAGTTGACAAAGGGCGCGAACGCCATGGCTGCTGCGTCAAGCATAAGACAGAAACTCACATCGGCTCTCCCGGAACAACGGGTTACATGCCTTAGGCAAAATTCTGCGATTGAGATCGTTGATCTGGATGAGGTGGCCACCAAAGAAGAAATTACCGAAGCCCTAGTCCTGAAGTTGTACGGTGAATCGGCCACCCAGATTGAGGCTGAGACGGTCAAGGTGACAGGCGTCTGGTCGACCAGAGCTGGACAGAAGATGGCGACGGCGGATATACCGACTTCAATGGTGTCTAAAGTCGACCATATAAAAATCGGTTGGGTACAGTGTCGGGTTCGCCCTCGGAGGCAGGAACCGGTCAGGTGTTTTCGGTGTCACAGATTCGGCCACTCCAATCGGGACTGCAAGGGACCTGATCTATCTTCGGCTTGTAGACGCTGTGCTAAGACCGGTCATTATGAGTCTGACTGTACGCTCAAAGACCACTGCGTCGCCTGCGAAAGTATCGGAGCTCCCAAGATAGTTCACCGTCCGGGCTCTAGCCTGTGCGAGGCTTATAAAAAGGCGTTGTCGGCCCTAGCCAACTCCAATCGTCGAGATGACTAGATTGCTGCAGATCAACCTTCACCGAAGCTGCACTGCTTTCAACCTGATGATGGCCACCGCTGCCGACCACGACGTACAGGTTGTCTTGGTGTCGGAGCAACCTCGCGGCCCCCCCGATGATGAAACGAGATTTACTTGCCCGCGCAACGACTGCGGCATCCTCTTACTCGGTCGGGCCAGCCTGACGGTCGAGTCGTCCGGCTCCGGGAGAGGATTAACTTGGATTCGCTCCAGTTCGCTAGCTGTCATCAGCTGCTATTTTCCCCCCGGTGACACGAGAACAGAATTTCTGCAGTCACTTGAAGATCTGGCTGGCGTTCTCCGCTCCTTTCCGTCCGATCTCGACGTTCTCCTCGGCGGTGACTTCAACTCGAAGTCTCATCACTGGGGATCTGCCATCGAGGACGACAGGGGTCAGCTACTGGTCGATATGACGATGGGTCTGGGACTCAGCGTCGAAAATGTTGGTGATTCTCCTACCTTTGTTAGAGGTAATTCGGAATCTATAATTGATGTCACTTTCAGCAGACTCAGGAGGCCGTCAGTCGTACAAAGCTGGCGCGTTCTCGATGTCTTCTCTGATAGTGACCATCGCTACATCATTTTTGATTACCTCACCCGACGAGACACCGCCCCGGTTACTGATGCTGCCCTACCAGCCCACCGTCGTGGGCCTAGATGGTCGGTCAACAAATTAGACCCGACTAGTCTCCGGGAATACCTGACTACGTCGATCCCTCCCGATCTGTCTCTCGACACTTCAGTTGCGGCCACTCGGTTTCAAGATTATCTTCATGCCGCGTGTGACGCCTGTATGCCGCCCCGTCCGCCTCCCTCCTACCGCAGACGCCCTGTTTATTGGTGGTCTGAATCGATCGCGGCTACTAGGAGGGAGTGCAACAAGAAAAAAAGACAATACCAGCGAATGAGAAGGCGCAGGGAGTTTGAATCTGCCGAGCTGGCCAGGTCCGAATTCAAACTCGCTAGGAAACTGCTCACCACACAAATCAGATCGGCCAAAGAGGCCGCCTGGACTGCGCTTTGTGCGGAGGTGGATTCGGACCCTTGGGGTCTGCCGTATAAACTAGTCATGAAAAGACTGAATACCCATCCACCGGGTTTTGAAGCCAGAGGTCGGGAAACGGTAATTGCTGCTTCCCTCTTTCCGACTGGCCCGGATGTCAATTGGACAGACATCCCCACCGACACGGTTTGCCCGGGCGTCAGGGAACCGGAAACCCTCCGTGTCCCTCCTGTCCCATTCTCTCTTGGAGAGCTTACGGCGGCTGCTACGAGGCTTCCGAGCGGGAAGGCCTGCGGCCCGGACGGAATCCCGAATGAAGTACTTAAAAAGATAGCCATGTTGAGCCCGAAGTTAGTCCTCGACATGATGAATAGCTGCCTCCATAGTAGGGTATTCCCGGTAATATGGAAAAGGGCCAACCTCGTTCTTTTGCACAAGGGCCCCGGGAAACCGGTTGACCAAATCAGTAGCTTCAGGCCCATTAGCCTACTTAACACCACTGGTAAGTTACTGGAGAGGCTATTGCTGAAGAGGTTAAATGATCACCTGTCGACAGTCAGCCCCGGGCTGGCTGACAATCAATATGGATTTCGCTCCGGGCGATCTGTTGAGGACGCGATGAAGAGGGTCACGGAGATAGCTGATGCTGCTGCCTTGGGCCCAGTACAAGATCGGAAGCTGTGTGCGATGATCTGTCTGGACGTCAGAAATGCTTTCAACACTGCGCCCTGGACAAAAATCGATCGGGCCCTCCGCATGAAGAAGCTGCCGATCTACATCATTGAAATACTAAGATCATACATGACAGATAGATCGTTGATAGTAAATGAAGATTCGGAGCTCAAAGTCGCTTGTGGAGTTCCACAAGGGTCGGTCATCGGGCCAACCTTGTGGAACGTTTTCTATGACGACCTCCTCTCCCGCAAGTGGCCGGATGGGGTAAAGTTGGTAGCGTTTGCTGATGACGTAGCGATTCTTGGCACGGCTGCTACTGGACCACTCCTCGGTCAACTTCTGAACCCAGTTCTAGCGAAGGTTAACGACTGGATGGTCGAAAACGGACTAGAGATCGCCCCGCATAAATCTGAAGCGATCATCCTGTCGAAGAAGTGGGCCTATAAGTACCCAGAACTAAACATTTGCGGTCTTCCGATCGACTTTAAAAAGACCGTAAAGTACTTAGGGGTTACGTTTGATCAACGTCGCACGTTTACGCCTCACGTTTCCCGGGTGGCGGAGTCCGCCGTTAAAACGGCTACAGCAGTGGCTCGGCTCATGCCGAACCTGTCTGGGCCTAGTAGTGCCAAGCGCCGGCTATACTCCTCGGTGGTAAACAGTAAGCTGTTGTATGCGTCGGCCATTTGGGCTGATCTGGCGTTCCGGACTCGGAAAAACCGGTCGGCGGTCCAGAGGACGCAGAGAGTCGTCGCCCTGCGTATCATCAGGGCATACAGAACAGTTTCGGATGACGCAGCCCTGTTTCTGGCAAGGACCATCCCGGTCTTCCTGCTCGCCAAGGAAAGGGCGAATGTTAATCGTAGAGTAAAATCAGAGACCCGAACGCCGCGTACTCAGATTCAAAGAGAGGAACGAGATTCTACTCTGGCTGCCTGGCAAGAACACTGGGATAACTCGAGTAAGGGCAGGTGGACCCATACTTTGCTTCCAGATGTCCGGAGGTGGCAGGAGTCGAAGGCAAACATGGACTTTCACCTGACCCAGCTGCTTTCTGGGCATGGTTGTTTCAGAGATTACCTTTATCGCAAGCGCAGAGCGAATACCCCGTTTTGTATATACTGTCATGACCCTGCTCTCGACACGGCAGACCATACGGTTTTTGAGTGCCCAAGATGGGATGAGTGGCGCCTTCCTATGGGTCAATTTATCGGAGGTAGGAGTCCCACTAAACACGACGTAGCCGACTTGCTATGTGATCCGATCTTCCCTGACCCGCACCCACCAAACGCCCCTGCACTCCTTTCTGCCCACAAGAGAGTAAGGGAAGCTTTCGCTGCGATGGTAAAGGGGATCCTAAGCACGAAGGAGGAAGAAGAGCGAGCACGGCAAGGTCCTGGGACTGCATGCTGATTAGCACGAGCTTCCAGGCCGGCGGGTGCTGTGCACCGGGCCGTGAAGTTGGATCCTGATCGACTCCAATGGATGCCGATGATGTTTCCAGGTTCGAGCGGATCGCTGAGAACCAGCGGATTGCACTGTGGGGGGGTGCGAGCACTAACGTGCTAGGGCAGGGTCGCGCTCGGTCAGGTGCCGTCGACGCGTCCCGAACCCCACCCCCCTCACGGACCATGGCACCAGGGTGGGAGGTTGGCACTCGGGGTCGGTACTGGAAACGGTATCCGACCCCGAGCTGGTGCTACCAGAATGGTGACGTCAGTGACGGCAAACGTAGTCGTGCAGTACGTGACACTAGGCCGGCTGGTGCTGTGCACCGGGCCGGGAAACCGGATAGCGGACAATTTTGGTACTCTCGGAACGGACACCATGGAAGATTTATTAAAATACATTTGTTTGTTATAGGCCGAAGGCCAAATTTGGGTTAGAGGCCCAGCCATTGTAATTAACTGTGTCATTATTTTGAACTGAATAAACGATGGGGGTCGGGCGGAAGTAATGCTGACGCAATTCCCGCCCGGTCCTCGATTCAACCTGAAAAAAAAAAAAAAAAAAAAAAAAAAAGGTTAGGTTAGGTTAGGTTAGGTTAGGTTCGGATGGGGTAAAGTTGGTAGCGTTTGCTGATGACGTAGCGATTCTTGGCACGGCTGCTACTGGACCACTCCTCGGTCAACTTCTGAACCCAGTTCTAGCGAAGGTTAACGACTGGATGGTCGAAAACGGACTAGAGATCGCCCCGCATAAATCTGAAGCGATCATCCTGTCGAAGAAGTGGGCCTATAAGTACCCAGAACTAAACATTTGCGGTCTTCCGATCGACTTTAAAAAGACCGTAAAGTACTTAGGGGTTACGTTTGATCAACGTCGCACGTTTACGCCTCACGTTTCCCGGGTGGCGGAGTCCGCCGTTAAAACGGCTACAGCAGTGGCTCGGCTCATGCCGAACCTGTCTGGGCCTAGTAGTGCCAAGCGCCGGCTATACTCCTCGGTGGTAAACAGTAAGCTGTTGTATGCGTCGGCCATTTGGGCTGATCTGGCGTTCCGGACTCGGAAAAACCGGTCGGCGGTCCAGAGGACGCAGAGAGTCGTCGCCCTGCGTATCATCAGGGCATACAGAACAGTTTCGGATGACGCAGCCCTGTTTCTGGCAAGGACCATCCCGGTCTTCCTGCTCGCCAAGGAAAGGGCGAATGTTAATCGTAGAGTAAAATCAGAGACCCGAACGCCGCGTACTCAGATTCAAAGAGAGGAACGAGATTCTACTCTGGCTGCCTGGCAAGAACACTGGGATAACTCGAGTAAGGGCAGGTGGACCCATACTTTGCTTCCAGATGTCCGGAGGTGGCAGGAGTCGAAGGCAAACATGGACTTTCACCTGACCCAGCTGCTTTCTGGGCATGGTTGTTTCAGAGATTACCTTTATCGCAAGCGCAGAGCGAATACCCCGTTTTGTATATACTGTCACGACCCTGCTCTCGACACGGCAGACCATACGGTTTTTGAGTGCCCAAGATGGGATGAGTGGCGCCTTCCTATGGGTCAATTTATCGGAGGTAGGAGTCCCACTAAACACGACGTAGCCGACTTGCTATGTGATCCGATCTTCCCTGACCCGCACCCACCAAACGCCCCTGCACTCCTTTCTGCCCACAAGAGAGTAAGGGAAGCTTTCGCTGCGATGGTAAAGGGGATCCTAAGCACGAAGGAGGAAGAAGAGCGAGCACGGCAAGGTCCTGGGCTGCATGCTGATTAGCACGAGCTTCCAGGCCGGCGGGTGCTGTGCACCGGGCCGTGAAGGTGGATCCTGATCGACTCCAATGGATGCCGATGATGTTTCCAGGTTCGAGCGGATCGCTGAGAACCAGCGGATTGCACTGTGGGGGGGTGCGAGCACTAACGTGCTAGGGCAGGGTCGCGCTCGGTCAGGTGCCGTCGACGCGTCCCGAACCCCACCCCCCTCACGGACCACGGCACCAGGGTGGGAGGTTGGCACTCGGGGTCGGTACTGGAAACGGTATCCGACCCCGAGCTGGTGCTACCAGAATGGTGACGTCAGTGACGGCAAACGTAGTCGGGCAGTACGTGACACTAGGCCGGCTGGTGCTGTGCACCGGGCCGGGAAACCGGATAGCGGACAATTTTGGTACTCTCGGAACGGACACCATGGAAGATTTATTAAAATACATTGTTTGTTATAGGCCGAAGGCCAAATTTGGGTTAGAGGCCCAGCCATTGTAATTAACTGTGTCATTATTCTGAACTGAATAAACGATGGGGGTCGGGCGGAAGAAATGCTGACGCAATTCCCGCCCGGTCCTCGATTCAACCTGAAAAAAAAAAAAAAAAAAAAAAAAAAAAAAAAAAAGGTTAGGTTAGGTTAGGTTAGGTTAGGTTAGGTTAGGTTAGGTTAGGTTAGGTTAGGTTAGGTTAGGTTAGGTTAGGTTCAGTCCGGTGCAGACCGCCGTGGTGTGAACATCTCGCTCCACGTCGCTCCGTAGTTAAAGTGTTTTTTCGTTCGGAAAAAGTTCACCGTTTTTTGCGCGAGTGGTGTCAAAAGACGCGTAAAGAGCTCCTCTTTACGCCGAGACTTCGTGCGCGAAGTTCGGTTTATTTACGGCCGAGTTATCACAGTTTTTTGTTGAGTGAGTGCTGTTCGCGTCAGTGACGAAATTTTCGAAAGTGCGAAAATCCTATCGTGAGTGGTACCAAAATATTCGTCCGCGCCGGCGAAAAATTTTGGTGCATCGAACGCGCAAATCGGTTGAAAATTCGCGGAGTAATCGCGAAAAGTGTTATTTAAATATTCGCCGTTCGGTAATCGCCGTAATAAACATCGCGTAGTCACGTACGCCATCGTACACGCCGCCGTGCAATTACGCGCCGATTACGGGGTTTTGTTTTTTCGTCATTTCTCCTGGTCCTTTGGTCCTACGACCTCGGTCAAGGGCTCATTGGATTCACGGCGTTGAGACGAATCGACGGACACCAATTTTTATGGTGAGTTTTGAACTTTGCGAAAGTTGGCAAAAAGTGACCGGGGAAAAAAGTGCTAAATAACGGTGGGGACTTATACCAAAAAATTTGCGGCAACGCCACGAATTTAACGGTGTACTCCGTTTGAACCTGGCTGCAGTACCTGGTGAGTAATCTTAGTTTTTATTCTCGAATATTACGCGCAACGCCGCCGGTGAGATCGGCTTCTTCGGCCGCCGCCATTTTCGTCGACACGCGTAAACCAGATCGCCGCCGCCGCCGCCGTCGCCGCCACGCGCCGAGCGCCGCCGCCGCCGACACGTGCCGAGCGCCGCCGCCGCCGCCACGTGCCGGGCGCCGCCGCCGCCGCCACGCGCCGAGCGCCGCCGCCGCCGCCACGCGCCGAGCGCTGCCGCCGCCGCCACGCGCTGAGCGCTGCCGCCGCCGCCACGCGCTGAGCGCTGCCGCCGCCACGCGCCGATCACGGCCGCTGCCGTCTATCAAATACACGGCCGCCGGAAAATCTCCGTGATAGAAACCGCGGCCATCACGTGCCGCTAGTTGTTTTTGTCGACGCCGCATCGGTGAACAGCTGACCGCCATCAATTGGGAATATTTTCCAAGTTCGGTAAATTCGCCCCCCGACGGCGGATCGCCGCGGGAGCGGTACCCCCGGATAGGTAGACCCAAACCCCGTTGAAATCCGAAATTTCCCCCCCCCCCCCATCCCCCCATAGGCCCCCCCCCCCCCCGAAATTTCAGATACGGATAATTTGGTACCTATTCGTCGGAGAGACCCGAGACTGGTGCCTTTGGATTTGTCACGACAGGCCGCGTCCGGTATATCCGGCACGAAGAGCGTCGGAGCCAAAATGGACGATTTAGACTCAGATGAAGACAGCGTGCTAGGATACGATCCTATAGATGTATACTTGAGGAAGAATTTGACTGCCGGCGGTGAGAATAAAATAGCGGACAATTCGCCAGAGGAAGCAGGAGACATGGAAGTCGAACAGAGTCACCTTAAGGAGAAAAGGAAGACCTTAGAAGCGGACGATGAAGAAGAGGTTCCAATGAAAAAAAAGGCGATGGAAGAGGTTCCCGTAAAAAGGAAGGCACTCGATTCACTCCTGATAGCGAGGAGAGCCGTTAGGGAGGTGGAAACCGCCCTACCGAACAGAGTGGATAATGGAGCTGGTTTAATCATTGCAAAGGCGATGGGAAAAATCTCGGAGGCGCTAGCAGCACTCAATCTTCTGGTGAATGAGCTGGTCAAGGACAAAGACGGATCTCACCATCAAGCAGTAGGGAAGACGACGTCCTGTAACTGTCGTAACGAGTCATTAAAGCCCGTAAAGGAGAAGAAGATCACAGTTAAATCAGCTCAAGGAGTAGCGACGCCTTCCCATGAAGAAGTCTCTACTCCCCAAGAAACCTGGGCAACGGTAACAAGGAAAGGCAAAAAAGTTGCCGAACCAACAGTAAAACAGGTGAAGGAAGCCGCCCCCCCGAAAAAAAAGAGCACCGGAAGATCGAAACCTGTGGCGATCCTCGTTAAAACCGGAAACAGGCAAGGAGTTTACGGATACGGTGAAGAAACTCCGTTCGGTTGATCTCGACGTGGAAAAGTTGGGAACCAAAGTTACGGCCATGCGGAAAACGGTGAAGGGCGATCTGCTGGTCGAACTGACAAAGGGCGTGAACGCCATGGCTGCTGCGTCTAGCATCAGAGAAAAACTCACTTCGGCTCTTCCCGACCAACGGGTTACATGTCTTAGGCAAAATTCTGCGATTGAGATCGTTGATCTGGATGAGGTGGCCACCAAAGAAGAAATTACCGAAGCCCTAGTCCTGAAGTTGTACGGTGAATCGGCCACCCAGATTGAGGCTGAGACGGTCAAGGTGACAGGCGTCTGGTCGACCAGAGCTGGACAGAAGATGGCGACGGCGGATATACCGACTTCAATGGTGTCTAAAGTCGACCATATAAAAATCGGTTGGGTACAGTGTCGGGTTCGCCCTCGGAGGCAGGAACCGGTCAGGTGTTTTCGGTGTCACAGATTCGGCCACTCCAATCGGGACTGCAAGGGACCTGATCTATCTTCGGCTTGTAGACGCTGTGCTAAGACCGGTCATTATGAGTCTGACTGTACGCTCAAAGACCACTGCGTCGCCTGCGAAAGTATCGGAGCTCCCAAGATAGTTCACCGTCCGGGCTCTAGCCTGTGCGAGGCTTATAAAAAGGCGTTGTCGGCCCTAGCCAACTCCAATCGTCGAGATGACTAGATTGCTGCAGATCAACCTTCACCGAAGCTGCACTGCTTTCAACCTGATGATGGCCACCGCTGCCGACCACGACGTACAGGTTGTCTTGGTGTCGGAGCAACCTCGCGGCCCCCCCGATGATGAAACGAGATTTACTTGCCCGCGCAACGACTGCGGCATCCTCTTACTCGGTCGGGCCAGCCTGACGGTCGAGTCGTCCGGCTCCGGGAGAGGATTAACTTGGATTCGCTCCAGTTCGCTAGCTGTCATCAGCTGCTATTTTCCCCCCGGTGACACGAGAACAGAATTTCTGCAGTCACTTGAAGATCTGGCTGGCGTTCTCCGCTCCTTTCCGTCCGATCTCGACGTTCTCCTCGGCGGTGACTTCAACTCGAAGTCTCATCACTGGGGATCTGCCATCGAGGACGACAGGGGTCAGCTACTGGTCGATATGACGATGGGTCTGGGACTCAGCGTCGAAAATGTTGGTGATTCTCCTACCTTTGTTAGAGGTAATTCGGAATCTATAATTGATGTCACTTTCAGCAGACTCAGGAGGCCGTCAGTCGTACAAAGCTGGCGCGTTCTCGATGTCTTCTCTGATAGTGACCATCGCTACATCATTTTTGATTACCTCACCCGACGAGACACCGCCCCGGTTACTGATGCTGCCCTACCAGCCCACCGTCGTGGGCCTAGATGGTCGGTCAACAAATTAGACCCGACTAGTCTCCGGGAATACCTGACTACGTCGATCCCTCCCGATCTGTCTCTCGACACTTCAGTTGCGGCCACTCGGTTTCAAGATTATCTTCATGCCGCGTGTGACGCCTGTATGCCGCCCCGTCCGCCTCCCTCCTACCGCAGACGCCCTGTTTATTGGTGGTCTGAATCGATCGCGGCTACTAGGAGGGAGTGCAACAAGAAAAAAAGACAATACCAGCGAATGAGAAGGCGCAGGGAGTTTGAATCTGCCGAGCTGGCCAGGTCCGAATTCAAACTCGCTAGGAAACTGCTCACCACACAAATCAGATCGGCCAAAGAGGCCGCCTGGACTGCGCTTTGTGCGGAGGTGGATTCGGACCCTTGGGGTCTGCCGTATAAACTAGTCATGAAAAGACTGAATACCCATCCACCGGGTTTTGAAGCCAGAGGTCGGGAAACGGTAATTGCTGCTTCCCTCTTTCCGACTGGCCCGGATGTCAATTGGACAGACATCCCCACCGACACGGTTTGCCCGGGCGTCAGGGAACCGGAAACCCTCCGTGTCCCTCCTGTCCCATTCTCTCTTGGAGAGCTTACGGCGGCTGCTACGAGGCTTCCGAGCGGGAAGGCCTGCGGCCCGGACGGAATCCCGAATGAAGTACTTAAAAAGATAGCCATGTTGAGCCCGAAGTTAGTCCTCGACATGATGAATAGCTGCCTCCATAGTAGGGTATTCCCGGTAATATGGAAAAGGGCCAACCTCGTTCTTTTGCACAAGGGCCCCGGGAAACCGGTTGACCAAATCAGTAGCTTCAGGCCCATTAGCCTACTTAACACCACTGGTAAGTTATTGGAGAGGCTATTGCTGAAGAGGTTAAATGATCACCTGTCGACAGTCAGCCCCGGGCTGGCTGACAATCAATATGGATTTCGCTCCGGGCGATCTGTTGAGGACGCGATGAAGAGGGTCACGGAGATAGCTGATGCTGCTGCCTTGGGCCCAGTACAAGATCGGAAGCTGTGTGCGATGATCTGTCTGGACGTCAGAAATGCTTTCAACACTGCGCCCTGGACAAAAATCGATCGGGCCCTCCGCATGAAGAAGCTGCCGATCTACATCATTGAAATACTAAGATCATACATGACAGATAGATCGTTGATAGTAAATGAAGATTCGGAGCTCAAAGTCGCTTGTGGAGTTCCACAAGGGTCGGTCATCGGGCCAACCTTGTGGAACGTTTTCTATGACGACCTCCTCTCCCGCAAGTGGCCGGATGGGGTAAAGTTGGTAGCGTTTGCTGATGACGTAGCGATTCTTGGCACGGCTGCTACTGGACCACTCCTCGGTCAACTTCTGAACCCAGTTCTAGCGAAGGTTAACGACTGGATGGTCGAAAACGGACTAGAGATCGCCCCGCATAAATCTGAAGCGATCATCCTGTCGAAGAAGTGGGCCTATAAGTACCCAGAACTAAACATTTGCGGTCTTCCGATCGACTTTAAAAAGACCGTAAAGTACTTAGGGGTTACGTTTGATCAACGTCGCACGTTTACGCCTCACGTTTCCCGGGTGGCGGAGTCCGCCGTTAAAACGGCTACAGCAGTGGCTCGGCTCATGCCGAACCTGTCTGGGCCTAGTAGTGCCAAGCGCCGGCTATACTCCTCGGTGGTAAACAGTAAGCTGTTGTATGCGTCGGCCATTTGGGCTGATCTGGCGTTCCGGACTCGGAAAAACCGGTCGGCGGTCCAGAGGACGCAGAGAGTCGTCGCCCTGCGTATCATCAGGGCATACAGAACAGTTTCGGATGACGCAGCCCTGTTTCTGGCAAGGACCATCCCGGTCTTCCTGCTCGCCAAGGAAAGGGCGAATGTTAATCGTAGAGTAAAATCAGAGACCCGAACGCCGCGTACTCAGATTCAAAGAGAGGAACGAGATTCTACTCTGGCTGCCTGGCAAGAACACTGGGATAACTCGAGTAAGGGCAGGTGGACCCATACTTTGCTTCCAGATGTCCGGAGGTGGCAGGAGTCGAAGGCAAACATGGACTTTCACCTGACCCAGCTGCTTTCTGGGCATGGTTGTTTCAGAGATTACCTTTATCGCAAGCGCAGAGCGAATACCCCGTTTTGTATATACTGTCATGACCCTGCTCTCGACACGGCAGACCATACGGTTTTTGAGTGCCCAAGATGGGATGAGTGGCGCCTTCCTATGGGTCAATTTATCGGAGGTAGGAGTCCCACTAAACACGACGTAGCCGACTTGCTATGTGATCCGATCTTCCCTGACCCGCACCCACCAAACGCCCCTGCACTCCTTTCTGCCCACAAGAGAGTAAGGGAAGCTTTCGCTGCGATGGTAAAGGGGATCCTAAGCACGAAGGAGGAAGAAGAGCGAGCACGGCAAGGTCCTGGGACTGCATGCTGATTAGCACGAGCTTCCAGGCCGGCGGGTGCTGTGCACCGGGCCGTGAAGTTGGATCCTGATCGACTCCAATGGATGCCGATGATGTTTCCAGGTTCGAGCGGATCGCTGAGAACCAGCGGATTGCACTGTGGGGGGGTGCGAGCACTAACGTGCTAGGGCAGGGTCGCGCTCGGTCAGGTGCCGTCGACGCGTCCCGAACCCCACCCCCCTCACGGACCATGGCACCAGGGTGGGAGGTTGGCACTCGGGGTCGGTACTGGAAACGGTATCCGACCCCGAGCTGGTGCTACCAGAATGGTGACGTCAGTGACGGCAAACGTAGTCGTGCAGTACGTGACACTAGGCCGGCTGGTGCTGTGCACCGGGCCGGGAAACCGGATAGCGGACAATTTTGGTACTCTCGGAACGGACACCATGGAAGATTTATTAAAATACATTTGTTTGTTATAGGCCGAAGGCCAAATTTGGGTTAGAGGCCCAGCCATTGTAATTAACTGTGTCATTATTTTGAACTGAATAAACGATGGGGGTCGGGCGGAAGTAATGCTGACGCAATTCCCGCCCGGTCCTCGATTCAACCTAAAAAAAAAAAAAAAAAAAAAAAAAAAAAAAAAAAAAAAAAAAAAAAAAAAAAAAAAAAAAAGGTTAGGTTAGGTTAGGTTAGGTTAGGTTAGGTTAGGTTAGTTAGGTTCCCGGTAATCCTTCGGGATGGCATGAGCATGCCACCGGGCGCGTCCCCAGGCTGCGGATAGGGGAACGTCCTGTAGATATGCAGGACAGCCGCGATATAAGCCATACCCTTCGGGATTGGACGAATAAGCGGTCGCGGACAAGCTCACCACCGGGGGACCGATCGACCCCCGGTGTCCACCAAGATCAGGACCACGGACGGAAATCAGACAGACGGCGTGAGGCTGGCGCCGTCAGTGGCGCACTAGCCAACACAACCAAAAATGACAAGTACACCACAAGCAAGCAAAGTTACTTCTCCAGGGGGGTCGGATACCCAGGAGGCGGCAGTTGACTGTGTCCAAGCGAGCAGTCAGAGGTCGTCATCAAACAATCGCGAGAAAACAGGTGCGGGGGTGGCCAGCCAGGCTCCCGTCAACCTGAAACCGGTTACTAGCGCTGAGACAGCCGTGTCACAAACGGGCACGCAAAAACAGGCCCTCTCCGGTGGCCGGAAAGCCACTGAAGCTTCTGTTGGTACCATTGGTGGTATGGAGGATAGCGCTCAAAATGTGTTTGCATCTGTTGGTAACACTACCGCGGAGAAGGTCGTGCCCTCAAGCAAGCAACAAAACCAGGCCCCAGACGGAGTTTTGACTGCGAAGACGGAAGCAGGTAACGGGGCAGCCCAAACGAAGGTGATCGACATTGGCCTGCTCAGCGAAGACGAACTTTTGAGCAAGCTCCGTGGGTACCTTAACTCCATGTGTGCCTTCGCCAAGACCACCAGGAATGTCCATAAGGAGCTGAAGGAGACCCTTGTAAACTCCAACAAAGTCATGACACAATATGTCAGAGTGCTCAGGCAAGGGCGAAATTGTGCCTCTACATCTAAAGTGAATAACCCTGCTCACACGCAGACACAGGAAAATGTCACAACTGAGGCACCATCTAATGAGCCAGTCGGGGACGTTTGCAATACAAACTCCTTGATAATAGGCATTAGCCAAGAAGTGAAGGCCATGAGGAAAGAACTCAATGACATACGGGCTAATCAGTGCAATAAGAAGCACGACAACGAGAACGGCGGGGCTAGTTCATGGGCTGAGGTCACCAGGAAAAAACCACTGGTGAAGAATGTTGAAAGGGACCTGACAAGCATCGGCACTGAGATTGTCACGCGGCCTAATACAAAAGGCAAAGCGAGCGACAGGCCGAAAAGAAAGCGACCACCGGCGATCATTGTGCGAATTAAGGACGGCACTTACTCGGAAGCACTCAAAAAACTCAAGGGAAACGGGCAGGTGAAGGCATTTTCTGATGATATAGTTGGCCTGTCGAAGACCAGGGATGGTGATCTATTGGTACGGACAAACCCAAATTCGGAGTCACGGTCAGAGCTAACTCAGGCAATAAGGGATGCGATCGGTGACAGTGATGCAGTGAAGGAGCTGGTACAATATCAGAAGGTAGTCATCCAAGACCTTGACGAACAGGCGGAGCCCGAAGAAGTGATAGAGGCAATCTGCAAGTCAACCGAGGCCAAACCCGAGGACTTAAGAGTGGCACAGACTCGGGAGGCAGCGAGAGGTCAGAAATGGGTCGTTGTTTCTCTCCAGCCAGCGTTAGCTACTAAAGTGCTGTCACTTGGGAAGTTGAGAGTTGGATACGTTAACTGCCGACTTCGCCTTTGGGAAGATCGCGGCAGAGGCAGGTGTCCAAGATGCCTCGCATCTGGGCATGCACGAGACACTTGCAAAGGCCCGGACAGGACAAAATGCTGCCGCGCGTGTGGCAAGACCGGACACCTGGCAGCAAGCTGTGAGGCAGACGGCACCGAAAAAGAGGCTTTCCAGTCGATATTAAGCCAGGAACAGGGCGAGGCGAGAAGGGAACCAGTGCCCTCTGCCACAGGCTCACAAAACGCACCAAAATGATCAGCTTCTTACAGGTAAATGTAGGAGTTGGCCGGGCTGCGCAAGACCTGGCTATAGCAACAGCGACCAAGTTGAACTCAGACTTCTTGCTCTTGAGCGAGCAAAACCGGAGCGGCACGGAGATTGACGGTTGGTTCCCCGACAGCCAGAACCGATCGGCTATCGTGGTTAGGGGTCAAATCCCCATAAACCAGTTCGGCCCTCATGAAAGCGGCTTCCGATGGACTGAAGCCCCCGGCCTTCGTGTCTATAGCTGCTACTGGTCCCCAAATTGCAGCATTGCTGAATTCGAATATTTTATACTCCGCCTGGAGCGGAGCATCAGAACATCGGCTCTCCCCTGCGTCGTGGCAGGTGATTTCAACGCCAAGTCGAGGCTTTGGGGGAGCCCGACGGAAGATAAGAGAGGTGTCATTCTCGCAGATATGATGTCCGCCTTAGATTTATACGCATGCAACAGCGGCGACACCCCCACGTTTGTACGCGGCCAGTCGGAGTCACACATTGATGTAACTTTCGTCTCCAACACTATCAGGGGCAGAGTGGAAGACTGGAAGGTTCTGGACATTGAGTCACTCAGCCTCCATAAGTACATTAGCTTCACGCTTAAATCAACGCTCCCTCGGCGGCTGGCAATTGACCGGATGCCACCTGGCTGGTCTACCCGGTCACTTAAACCGGAGTTAATGAAGGCTTCTTTGGCTCTCACCCACCTGCCACCGCATGATCAGCTCCAATCAGCGGAACTGGAGGCGAGCAATTTAGTGACCTGGATAACGAAGGCGGCGGACAAGTGCTTGAAAAAAACCAGGACCTTCACAGGAAAACAACCGGTGCACTGGTGGAGCCGCGAAATCGGCCTGATCAGAGGAGAGTGCAATAAAGCGAGAAGAATCCACCAGAGGACACGAAAGAGGCTCGGTGAGGACGGCAGCCGTGCATCACTCGAACGCTGGAAAGAGCTACGGCGGTCCCTGGCGACCGCGATCAAATCCGCCAAGGAGAGATGCTGGTCCCACTTGATCGCTACGGTGGACAGCGACGTCTGGGGGAAACCATATAAGATCATAATGAGGAAACTGCGGAGACCCAGGCCCATCCCGGGCATAGAACTACCGGGCAGACTCGGAGCCATAGTGAACGGTCTTTTCCCCGCTGCACCGCCGCGCGGCAATGTAAGACTCCCGCAGACCTCCACGGGCCATGAACCTCTTTGCTCAGCAGCGGATGTTGCCTCAGCTGCGGGATCCCTGCCCAACAATAAGGCCCCTGGGCCCGATGGCATTAGTAACGAGATGATAAAGGTAGCAGTAAACGCGAGCCCGGAGAGTTTCGCGCACGCCTACAACAGATGTTTTGCGGAAGGCTGCTTCCCCACAAACTGGAAGATCGGCAGACTGGTTCTCATACCAAAACCGGGCAAGCCCCTTGACAACCCTACAGCGTATAGACCAATATGCCTGCTGGATGGTTGCGGCAAGCTTCTGGAGAAGCTGGTTGTTGCAAAGCTGAGGGAGCACCTCGTCGGCGAACACGAGATTAGCGACAACCAATACGGATTCAGGAGGGGCAGATCCACCATTGATGCCCTAGAGCGGTTAAAATCGCACGTCCAGGCAGCGACATCGGGGCATTACATTCACCACAAGTTGGTCGGCATGCTCACGCTGGATGTGCGAAATGCCTTTAATTCAGCTCCGTGGGAGGCCATAGTCGAGGCAGCCAGGTCGAGGTCACTCCCCCCTGGGCTATTGAAAATTCTTGAGGATTATCTGTCTAACCGCGCGATTCTAGCGTCTACCCCCTCAGACAGGACAAGTTTCGTGCACAATATGTCCTGTGGAGTCCCACAGGGGTCAGTGCTAGGGCCAGACCTCTGGAACTTGCTCTACGACGATCTATTGAGGACCAGGATGCCGGAGGGAGTTAATCTACTAGCTTTTGCAGATGACGTGGCAGTCCTGGCCACGCACAAGGTCCATTTCGAATTGGAAGAGAAGCTGGAGGAAGCGTACAGGTCAATCGAGCGTTGGATGACGGAGCACGGTCTGCAGCTGGCCGCAGAAAAAACGGAGGCCATTGTTTTAACAAACAAGAGAGTGAGGAACGAGATCAGTGTCAGGTGCGGAGGTTTCACAATCGAGTCCAAACCTAGCATAAAGTATCTGGGCGTGCAGGTCGACAAAAAGTTAAAATTCACGAAGCATGCGGAGTTGGCAGCAGACAGGGCGGCGGAAGCGGCTAAACACCTGGGATATCTGATGCCAAACATGGGAGGGCCTAGAGAGAAGTCTCGCCGCCTTTTGACTAGCGTCACGACCTCTAGACTTTTGTATGCAGCACCTTTCTGGTCAGACACGATGAGCGTGAAAGGATGGAAGAAGCTGGCCGCCATACACAGACGCTCCCAACTAAGGGTGGCCTGCTGTTATAGAACGGTGTCGTACGAGGCAGCGGCGGTGATCTCAGGAATCCCGCCAATCTCCCTCCTGGCGAAGGAACGAACTGAGATTTATAAAGGCCGTGACAAGGCCGAGGCGAGAAGGGACCTGATCGCCAAGTGGCAGGAGGAGTGGGATAACGGCACCAACGGAAACGGAAGGTGGACCCACAGACTGATTGGTAGGCTTGAGGAGTGGCTGTCCCGGAAGTCCGGCCAAGTTACGTATCATCTAACTCAAGTGCTGTCTGGTCACGGATGTTTCGGATCTTACCTCCACAGATTCCACCTACTGGAATCCGACGCATGCGCACAGTGTGGCCACTCACCCGACGATCCGGAGCATGCGATATTTAAATGCGACGCGTGGGAAAATTGGCGGCTCCAGACGTGTGGCGAACTGGAGGTGGAGGAACTCCGAGCGGACAACCTGATCCAACTCATGACATCAACCCCTGAGAAGTGGAAGCTGATCGCTAAGCTGGTGTCTAGGATCATGGTTACCAGAGAGAGGGAAGAACGGCGGCGCCAATATCAGCCACGGTGAACCAGAGTGCACTTGATAACTATCGCAAACTAGTTAAGACATTTATATTGTAGTCGGAACGACAAATTTGAGCGGATAGAGCCTCTCGTTCTTTGTATTTATGATGTTTAAGGTCGTTCCTAGGGGATTGTCCTAGGTTTCAACCTCCTGTATTGTGTACTATATTTTGTAGTTAAATAAACGATGGCGGCTCTCTGCCTACCCCCGAAGTAATTCCAGCGGAAAGTTCCGGGGGTAGAAGAGGCTCAGCCGAAAAAAAAAAAAAAAAAAAAAAAAAAAAAAAAAAAAAAAAAAAAAAAAGGTTAGTTAGGTTAGGTTAGGTTAGGTTAGGTTAGGTTAGGTTAGGTTAGGTTAGGTTCAGGGCCAAACGCCGGATGACGAGGATGACCGCCCGGGTTTCAAGACTACGGCGCCGCCAGGCCCACGAGTTCGACGAAGAACGGGCAGACGCAGAGCTCACCTTGACTAACCATGCATACCGGGAATCCAAGAGGCAGTTGAAGATCGCCATCCAGCGCAGCAAGAGGACGTGCTGGAAAGAGCTCATATCTTCAGTCGACGCCGATCCGTTCGGTAAACCGTATAAGCTGGTGATGCGCAAGCTGAGAGGTCCTCCTCCAACGGCTTCGATGGAACACGAAACGCTGCAGTCGGTCGTCGATTCCCTGTTCCCGAAACACCTAGCGAGAACGGACGGCCCGCTGGTCCACGTGGATCCAGTAGTCCCGTTCACGGCTTCGGAAGTGGACTCGGCGGTCGAGAGGGCGGGCAGCAAGAACAAAGCCCCTGGCCCGGACGGAATCACCGGCAGGATACTCCAGGCGGTGCACAAGGCACACCCTAACATCCTGCTGGAGCTCTATAACAGCTGTCTCCGCTGTGGGACCTTCCCTGCGGAATGGAAGACCTCTAGGGTGGTGCTACTGAAGAAAGGAAACAAACCTGACGGCGTGCCCTCTTCCTATAGGCCTCTCTGTCTGTTGAACGACGTCGGCAAAGTCCTCGAGTTTCTGCTCGCTCTTAGACTCGAGGACCATATATCGAACAGCGGCGGGCTCTCGGCCAATCAGTTTGGCTTTAGGAAAGGGAAGTCCACAGACGACGCAGTACGTGAGCTGGAGGCCAACCTCTTAGAAGGAGTCAACGGGGGCAAGTACTGCCTAGCTGTCAGCATAGATATTAGAAATGCATTCAACTCTATCAGGTGGTCGGACATCATGGATGCCCTGCCAGGATGGAGCGTCCCGCAGTACCTACAGAACATGTTCCGGTCTTACTTCTCCGGGAGAACGGGAACGGTGTACGCGAACTGCGCGGAGGGTGGTAAACTGGAGATTAAGATTACCGGAGGTGTGCCCCAGGGTTCCGTCGTAGGCCCCCTCCTATGGAACGCTACATTCGATGCCGTCCTGAGAACCGAGCTGCCCAGTGGAGCCAAGCTGCTGGGATTCGCTGACGACACGATGTTAGTCACCAAGGCAATGTCGATCCAGGAGTTGGAAGCCCTGACTAATGATGCACTGTCTTTGGTGGAGGAGCGGATCACCAACCTCGGCCTCCAGATCGCGGTGGAGAAGACAGAAGCCGTACTCTTCACGTACAAGTACAAGTACACTCAGCCCGTAATCAAACTGTGTGGCGGCGACATCCAACTCTCGACCGAGATGAATTATCTCGGGATGGTGGTGGACAGGTCGATGCTTTTTAAGGGCCACGTGAAGAAAGCGGCAACCAGAGCAGCGGAGATAGGGAACCAGCTTGCGAGGATCATGCCAAACGTGGGCGGGCCCCGAGAGGACCGACGGCGGCTCCTGACGTCGGTGGTGCATTCAGTGCTCCTGTACGGTGCCCCTAGCTGGGCGCATACGCTGGAGCTCGCGCCAGGGAACGTCCGGGCCCTGAATAGAGCTCAACGGAGAGTTCTTCTCCGGTGCACCTGCGCGTACCGCACCGTCTCCGAGGCGGCCACAAACGTGATCGCATCAACGCCACCTGCAGATCTCCTGGCGAAGGAAAGAGAGGCAGCGTTTGACCGGAGACGGGCCCCTGCAGCACCCTCGGCAGGCAACGATCCAAGGACCATTACCATGGAGGCATGGCAGGAGAGGTGGTCGACTGAGGAATCGGGAAGCTGGACTAGGCGGCTGATCCCAGACGTCCGTCCCTGGTGCTCCAGGAGTCACGGGCTGGTTACGAACTTCCACCTAACGCAGTTCCTGTCGGGACACGGATGTTTCGGCCAGTATCTGCACCGGATCCGCAAGCTGGACACCCCCAGGTGTGTGGACTGTCTCGCGCCAGTGGATGATGCGGAGCATGCCTTTTTCCTGTGTGATAGGTGGTGGCGTCAGAGAACGGAGTTGAAAGCCACAATCAACGGCCCATTTACTCCTGAGACTGTTGTGGGGAAGATGATGGAGTCTCGGAGCAATTGGATGGCGGTAGAGCGGTTCGTGAAGGAAGTGCTGACGAAGAGGGAAGCCGAGGAGAGAGATCGGCAGCGTCAAGCCTAAATTTAGCGGAAGACAAGGTCTTCGAACGCGGTGGCGGCGGTCGAATCATGGCAACGCGTGGTTCGGCCGCTGGAGTCAGAATACAGAGCAAGGACACTGACATCCCGGGTAAGAAGGGGATAAGTCTTCAGGAACGTTCGCAGACGGCGAAGAGCACCGCGGGGGGGGGTGCATGTACAACTGTACATAGGGTAGAGGCGAGTTCGGTCAGGTGCCGCTGGCCCGCCTCGATCCCCATGCCCCCCACGGTCCATGGCACCAGGGTGGGTGGTAGGCACTCGGGGTTGGGTGCTGGAAACAGCACCCAACCCCGAGCCGGTGTCATCCGCACCAAGACACGCAGACCAAGTTCCACTACGGTTCCAGTACGAACCATTGAATGGTGGGCTGGATGGCTCAGTTGGATGTTCCAGGATGACTTCGTGTAGCTGCCACTGCTGCATTTACTCATCAACCCAGAACTTAGTTAAGTCTTCTTTATTGTGGGCCGAAGGCCACTTTTTTGATGGTGTAGGGCCATCGGATGTAATGATGCTTATATGTATATATTGTATAATTTCATCAATAAACGATGTGGGGGAGCTGGCGAATTGCCTCACCAGGTATTTCCGGCCCCCCACGATACCGTAATAAAAAAAAAAAAAAAAAAAAAAAAAAAAAAAAAGGTTAGGTTAGGTTAGGTTAGGTTAGGTTAGGTTAGGTTAGGTTAGGTTAGGTTAGGTTAGTAGGTTAGGTTAGGTATGGTTAGGTTAGGTTTTTTTTTTTTTTTTTTTTTTTTTTTTTTTCCAATCGGCTGAGCCTCTTCTACCCCCGGAACTTTCCGCTGGAATTACTTCGGGGGTAGGCAGAGAGCCGCCATCGTTTATTTAACTACAAAATATAGTACACAATACAGGAGGTTGAAACCTAGGACAATCCCCTAGGAACGACCTTAAACATTATAAATACAAAGAACGAGAGGCTCTATCCGCTCAAATTTGTCGTTCCGACTACAATATAAATGTCTTAACTAGTTTGCGATAGTTATCAAGTGCACTCTGGTTCACCGTGGCTGATGTTGGCGCCGCCGTTCTTCCCTCTCTCTGGTAACCATGATCCTAGACACCAGCTTAGCGATCAGCTTCCACTTCTCAGGGGTTGATGTCATGAGTTGGATCAGGTTGTCCGCTCGGAGTTCCTCCACCTCCAGTTCGCCACACGTCTGGAGCCGCCAATTTTCCCACGCGTCGCATTTAAATATCGCATGCTCCGGATCGTCGGGTGAGTGGCCACACTGTGCGCATGCGTCGGAATCCAGTAGGTGGAATCTGTGGAGGTAAGATCCGAAACATCCGTGACCAGACAGCACTTGAGTTAGATGATACGTAACTTGGCCGGACTTCCGGGACAGCCACTCCTCAAGCCTACCAATCAGTCTGTGGGTCCACCTTCCGTTTCCGTTGGTGCCGTTATCCCACTCCTCCTGCCACTTGGCGATCAGGTCCCTTCTCGCCTCGGCCTTGTCACGGCCTTTATAAATCTCAGTTCGTTCCTTCGCCAGGAGGGAGATTGGCGGGATTCCTGAGATCACCGCCGCTGCCTCGTACGACACCGTTCTATAACAGCAGGCCACCCTTAGTTGGGAGCGTCTGTGTATGGCGGCCAGCTTCTTCCATCCTTTCACGCTCATCGTGTCTGACCAGAAAGGTGCTGCATACAAAAGTCTAGAGGTCGTGACGCTAGTCAAAAGGCGGCGAGACTTCTCTCTAGGCCCTCCCATGTTTGGCATCAGATATCCCAGGTGTTTAGCCGCTTCCGCCGCCCTGTCTGCTGCCAACTCCGCATGCTTCGTGAATTTTAACTTTTTGTCGACCTGCACGCCCAGATACTTTATGCTAGGTTTGGACTCGATTGTGAAACCTCCGCACCTGACACTGATCTCGTTCCTCACTCTCTTGTTTGTTAAAACAATGGCCTCCGTTTTTTCTGCGGCCAGCTGCAGACCGTGCTCCGTCATCCAACGCTCGATTGACCTGTACGCTTCCTCCAGCTTCTCTTCCAATTCGAAATGGACCTTGTGCGTGGCCAGGACTGCCACGTCATCTGCAAAAGCTAGTAGATTAACTCCCTCCGGCATCCTGGTCCTCAATAGACCGTCGTAGAGCAAGTTCCAGAGGTCTGGCCCTAGCACTGACCCCTGTGGGACTCCACAGGACATATTGTGCACGAAACTTGTCCTGTCTGAGGGGGTAGACGCTAGAATCGCGCGGTTAGACAGATAATCCTCAAGAATTTTCAATAGCCCAGGGGGGAGTGACCTCGACCTGGCTGCCTCGACTATGGCCTCCCACGGAGCTGAATTAAAGGCATTTCGCACATCCAGCGTGAGCATGCCGACCAACTTGTGGTGAATGTAATGCCCCGATGTCGCTGCCTGGACGTGCGATTTTAACCGCTCTAGGGCATCAATGGTGGATCTGCCCCTCCTGAATCCGTATTGGTTGTCGCTAATCTCGTGTTCGCCGACGAGGTGCTCCCTCAGCTTTGCAACAACCAGCTTCTCCAGAAGCTTGCCGCAACCATCCAGCAGGCATATTGGTCTATACGCTGTAGGGTTGTCAAGGGGCTTGCCCGGTTTTGGTATGAGAACCAGTCTGCCGATCTTCCAGTTTGTGGGGAAGCAGCCTTCCGCAAAACATCTGTTGTAGGCATGCGCGAAACTCTCCGGGCTCGCGTTTACTGCTACCTTTATCATCTCGTTACTAATGCCATCGGGCCCAGGGGCCTTATTGTTGGGCAGGGATCCCGCTGCTGAGGCGACATCCGCTGCTGAGCAAAGAGGTTCATGGCCCGTGGAGGTCTGCGGGAGTCTTACATTGCCGCGCGGCGGTGCAGCGGGGAAAAGACCGTTCACTATGGCTCCGAGTCTGCCCGGTAGTTCTATGCCCGGGATGGGCCTGGGTCTCCGCAGTTTCCTCATTATGATCTTATATGGTTTCCCCCAGACGTCGCTGTCCACCGTAGCGATCAAGTGGGACCAGCATCTCTCCTTGGCGGATTTGATCGCGGTCGCCAGGGACCGCCGTAGCTCTTTCCAGCGTTCGAGTGATGCACGGCTGCCGTCCTCACCGAGCCTCTTTCGTGTCCTCTGGTGGATTCTTCTCGCTTTGTTGCACTCTCCTCTGATCAGGCCGATTTCGCGGCTCCACCAGTGCACCGGTTGTTTTCCTGTGAAGGTCCTGGTTTTTTTCAAGCACTTGTCCGCCGCCTTCGTTATCCAGGTCACTAAATTGCTCGCCTCCAGTTCCGCTGATTGGAGCTGATCATGCGGTGGCAGGTGGGTGAGGGCCAAAGAAGCCTTCATTAACTCCGGTTTAAGTGACCGGGTAGACCAGCCAGGTGGCATCCGGTCGATTGCCAGCCGCCGAGGGAGCGTTGATTTAAGCGTGAAGCTAATGTACTTATGGAGGCTGAGTGACTCAATGTCCAGAACCTTCCAGTCTTCCACTCTGCCCCTGATAGTGTTGGAGACGAAAGTTACATCAATGTGTGACTCCGACTGGCCGCGTACAAACGTGGGGGTGTCGCCGCTGTTGCATGCGTATAAATCTAAGGCGGACATCATATCTGCGAGAATGACACCTCTCTTATCTTCCGTCGGGCTCCCCCAAAGCCTCGACTTGGCGTTGAAATCACCTGCCACGACGCAGGGGAGAGCCGATGTTCTGATGCTCCGCTCCAGGCGGAGTATAAAATATTCGAATTCAGCGATGCTGCAGTTTGGGGACCAGTAGCAGCTATAGACACGAAGGCCGGGGGCTTCAGTCCATCGGAAGCCGCTTTCATGAGGGCCGAACTGGTTTATGGGGATTTGACCCCTAACCACGATAGCCGATCGGTTCTGGCTGTCGGGGAACCAACCGTCAATCTCCGTGCCGCTCCGGTTTTGCTCGCTCAAGAGCAAGAAGTCTGAGTTCAACTTGGTCGCTGTTGCTATAGCCAGGTCTTGCGCAGCCCGGCCAACTCCTACATTTACCTGTAAGAAGCTGATCATTTTGGTGCGTTTTGTGAGCCTGTGGCAGAGGGCACTGGTTCCCTTCTCGCCTCGCCCTGTTCCTGGCTTAATATCGACTGGAAAGCCTCTTTCTCGGTGCCGTCTGCCTCACAGCTTGCTGCCAGGTGTCCGGTCTTGCCACACGCGCGGCAGCATTTTGTCCTGTCCGGGCCTTTGCAAGTGTCTCGTGCATGCCCAGATGCGAGGCATCTTGGACACCTGCCTCTGCCGCGATCTTCCCAAAGGCGAAGTCGGCAGTTAACGTATCCAACTCTCAACTTCCCAAGTGACAGCACTTTAGTAGCTAACGCTGGCTGGAGAGAAACAACGACCCATTTCTGACCTCTCGCTGCCTCCCGAGTCTGTGCCACTCTTAAGTCCTCGGGTTTGGCCTCGGTTGACTTGCAGATTGCCTCTATCACTTCTTCGGGCTCCGCCTGTTCGTCAAGGTCTTGGATGACTACCTTCTGATATTGTACCAGCTCCTTCACTGCATCACTGTCACCGATCGCATCCCTTATTGCCTGAGTTAGCTCTGACCGTGACTCCGAATTTGGGTTTGTCCGTACCAATAGATCACCATCCCTGGTCTTCGACAGGCCAACTATATCATCAGAAAATGCCTTCACCTGCCCGTTTCCCTTGAGTTTTTTGAGTGCTTCCGAGTAAGTGCCGTCCTTAATTCGCACAATGATCGCCGGTGGTCGCTTTCTTTTCGGCCTGTCGCTCGCTTTGCCTTTTGTATTAGGCCGCGTGACAATCTCAGTGCCGATGCTTGTCAGGTCCCTTTCAACATTCTTCACCAGTGGTTTTTTCCTGGTGACCTCAGCCCATGAACTAGCCCCGCCGTTCTCGTTGTCGTGCTTCTTATTGCACTGATTAGCCCGTATGTCATTGAGTTCTTTCCTCATGGCCTTCACTTCTTGGCTAATGCCTATTATCAAGGAGTTTGTATTGCAAACGTCCCCGACTGGCTCATTAGATGGTGCCTCAGTTGTGACATTTTCCTGTGTCTGCGTGTGAGCAGGGTTATTCACTTTAGATGTAGAGGCACAATTTCGCCCTTGCCTGAGCACTCTGACATATTGTGTCATGACTTTGTTGGAGTTTACAAGGGTCTCCTTCAGCTCCTTATGGACATTCCTGGTGGTCTTGGCGAAGGCACACATGGAGTTAAGGTACCCACGGAGCTTGCTCAAAAGTTCGTCTTCGCTGAGCAGGCCAATGTCGATCACCTTCGTTTGGGCTGCCCCGTTACCTGCTTCCGTCTTCGCAGTCAAAACTCCGTCTGGGGCCTGGTTTTGTTGCTTGCTTGAGGGCACGACCTTCTCCGCGGTAGTGTTACCAACAGATGCAAACACATTTTGAGCGCTATCCTCCATACCACCAATGGTACCAACAGAAGCTTCGGTGGCTTTCCGGCCACCGGAGAGGGCCTGTTTTTGCGTGCCCGTTTGTGACACGGCTGTCTCAGCACTAGTAACCGGTTTCAGGTTGACGGGAGCCTGGCTGGCCACCCCCGCACCTGTTTTCTCGCGATTGTTTGATGACGACCTCTGACTGCTCGCTTGAACACAGTCAACTGCCGCCCCCTGGGTATCCGACCCCCCTGGAGAAGTAACTTTGCTTGCTTGTGGTGTACTTGTCATTTTTGGTTGTGTTGGCTAGTGCGCCACTGACGGCGCCAGCCTCACGCCGTCTGTCTGATTTCCGTCCGTGGTCCTGATCTTGGTGGGCACCGGGGGTCGATCGGTCCCCCGGTGGTGAGCTTGTCCGCGACCGCTTATTCGTCCAATCCCGAAGGGTATGGCTTATATCGCGGCTGTCCTGCATATCTACAGGACGTTCCCCTATCCGCAGCCTGGGGACGCGCCCGGTGGCATGCTCATGCCATCCCGAAGGATTACCGGGAGGTTAGGTTAGGTTAGGTTAGGTTAGGTTAGGTTAGGTTAGGTTAGGTTAGGTTTTTTTTTTTTTTTTTTTTTTTTTTTTTTTTTTTTTCCAATCGGCTGAGCCTCTTCTACCCCCGGAACTTTCCGCTGGAATTACTTCGGGGGTAGGCAGAGAGCCGCCATCGTTTATTTAACTACAAAATATAGTACACAATACAGGAGGTTGAAACCTAGGACAATCCCCTAGGAACGACCTTAAACATCATAAATACAAAGAACGAGAGGCTCTATCCGCTCAAATTTGTCGTTCCGACTACAATATAAATGTCTTAACTAGTTTGCGATAGTTATCAAGTGCACTCTGGTTCACCGTGGCTGATGTTGGCGCCGCCGTTCTTCCCTCTCTCTGGTAACCATGATCCTAGACACCAGCTTAGCGATCAGCTTCCACTTCTCAGGGGTTGATGTCATGAGTTGGATCAGGTTGTCCGCTCGGAGTTCCTCCACCTCCAGTTCGCCACACGTCTGGAGCCGCCAATTTTCCCACGCGTCGCATTTAAATATCGCATGCTCCGGATCGTCGGGTGAGTGGCCACACTGTGCGCATGCGTCGGAATCCAGTAGGTGGAATCTGTGGAGGTAAGATCCGAAACATCCGTGACCAGACAGCACTTGAGTTAGATGATACGTAACTTGGCCGGACTTCCGGGACAGCCACTCTTCAAGCCTACCAATCAGTCTGTGGGTCCACCTTCCGTTTCCGTTGGTGCCGTTATCCCACTCCTCCTGCCACTTGGCGATCAGGTCCCTTCTCGCCTCGGCCTTGTCACGGCCTTTATAAATCTCAGTTCGTTCCTTCGCCAGGAGGGAGATTGGCGGGATTCCTGAGATCACCGCCGCTGCCTCGTACGACACCGTTCTATAACAGCAGGCCACCCTTAGTTGGGAGCGTCTGTGTATGGCGGCCAGCTTCTTCCATCCTTTCACGCTCATCGTGTCTGACCAGAAAGGTGCTGCATACAAAAGTCTAGAGGTCGTGACGCTAGTCAAAAGGCGGCGAGACTTCTCTCTAGGCCCTCCCATGTTTGGCATCAGATATCCCAGGTGTTTAGCCGCTTCCGCCGCCCTGTCTGCTGCCAACTCCGCATGCTTCGTGAATTTTAACTTTTTGTCGACCTGCACGCCCAGATACTTTATGCTAGGTTTGGACTCGATTGTGAAACCTCCGCACCTGACACTGATCTCGTTCCTCACTCTCTTGTTTGTTAAAACAATGGCCTCCGTTTTTTCTGCGGCCAGCTGCAGACCGTGCTCCGTCATCCAACGCTCGATTGACCTGTACGCTTCCTCCAGCTTCTCTTCCAATTCGAAATGGACCTTGTGCGTGGCCAGGACTGCCACGTCATCTGCAAAAGCTAGTAGATTAACTCCCTCCGGCATCCTGGTCCTCAATAGACCGTCGTAGAGCAAGTTCCAGAGGTCTGGCCCTAGCACTGACCCCTGTGGGACTCCACAGGACATATTGTGCACGAAACTTGTCCTGTCTGAGGGGGTAGACGCTAGAATCGCGCGGTTAGACAGATAATCCTCAAGAATTTTCAATAGCCCAGGGGGGAGTGACCTCGACCTGGCTGCCTCGACTATGGCCTCCCACGGAGCTGAATTAAAGGCATTTCGCACATCCAGCGTGAGCATGCCGACCAACTTGTGGTGAATGTAATGCCCCGATGTCGCTGCCTGGACGTGCGATTTTAACCGCTCTAGGGCATCAATGGTGGATCTGCCCCTCCTGAATCCGTATTGGTTGTCGCTAATCTCGTGTTCGCCGACGAGGTGCTCCCTCAGCTTTGCAACAACCAGCTTCTCCAGAAGCTTGCCGCAACCATCCAGCAGGCATATTGGTCTATACGCTGTAGGGTTGTCAAGGGGCTTGCCCGGTTTTGGTATGAGAACCAGTCTGCCGATCTTCCAGTTTGTGGGGAAGCAGCCTTCCGCAAAACATCTGTTGTAGGCATGCGCGAAACTCTCCGGGCTCGCGTTTACTGCTACCTTTATCATCTCGTTACTAATGCCATCGGGCCCAGGGGCCTTATTGTTGGGCAGGGATCCCGCTGCTGAGGCGACATCCGCTGCTGAGCAAAGAGGTTCATGGCCCGTGGAGGTCTGCGGGAGTCTTACATTGCCGCGCGGCGGTGCAGCGGGGAAAAGACCGTTCACTATGGCTCCGAGTCTGCCCGGTAGTTCTATGCCCGGGATGGGCCTGGGTCTCCGCAGTTTCCTCATTATGATCTTATATGGTTTCCCCCAGACGTCGCTGTCCACCGTAGCGATCAAGTGGGACCAGCATCTCTCCTTGGCGGATTTGATCGCGGTCGCCAGGGACCGCCGTAGCTCTTTCCAGCGTTCGAGTGATGCACGGCTGCCGTCCTCACCGAGCCTCTTTCGTGTCCTCTGGTGGATTCTTCTCGCTTTGTTGCACTCTCCTCTGATCAGGCCGATTTCGCGGCTCCACCAGTGCACCGGTTGTTTTCCTGTGAAGGTCCTGGTTTTTTTCAAGCACTTGTCCGCCGCCTTCGTTATCCAGGTCACTAAATTGCTCGCCTCCAGTTCCGCTGATTGGAGCTGATCATGCGGTGGCAGGTGGGTGAGGGCCAAAGAAGCCTTCATTAACTCCGGTTTAAGTGACCGGGTAGACCAGCCAGGTGGCATCCGGTCGATTGCCAGCCGCCGAGGGAGCGTTGATTTAAGCGTGAAGCTAATGTACTTATGGAGGCTGAGTGACTCAATGTCCAGAACCTTCCAGTCTTCCACTCTGCCCCTGATAGTGTTGGAGACGAAAGTTACATCAATGTGTGACTCCGACTGGCCGCGTACAAACGTGGGGGTGTCGCCGCTGTTGCATGCGTATAAATCTAAGGCGGACATCATATCTGCGAGAATGACACCTCTCTTATCTTCCGTCGGGCTCCCCCAAAGCCTCGACTTGGCGTTGAAATCACCTGCCACGACGCAGGGGAGAGCCGATGTTCTGATGCTCCGCTCCAGGCGGAGTATAAAATATTCGAATTCAGCGATGCTGCAGTTTGGGGACCAGTAGCAGCTATAGACACGAAGGCCGGGGGCTTCAGTCCATCGGAAGCCGCTTTCATGAGGGCCGAACTGGTTTATGGGGATTTGACCCCTAACCACGATAGCCGATCGGTTCTGGCTGTCGGGGAACCAACCGTCAATCTCCGTGCCGCTCCGGTTTTGCTCGCTCAAGAGCAAGAAGTCTGAGTTCAACTTGGTCGCTGTTGCTATAGCCAGGTCTTGCGCAGCCCGGCCAACTCCTACATTTACCTGTAAGAAGCTGATCATTTTGGTGCGTTTTGTGAGCCTGTGGCAGAGGGCACTGGTTCCCTTCTCGCCTCGCCCTGTTCCTGGCTTAATATCGACTGGAAAGCCTCTTTCTCGGTGCCGTCTGCCTCACAGCTTGCTGCCAGGTGTCCGGTCTTGCCACACGCGCGGCAGCATTTTGTCCTGTCCGGGCCTTTGCAAGTGTCTCGTGCATGCCCAGATGCGAGGCATCTTGGACACCTGCCTCTGCCGCGATCTTCCCAAAGGCGAAGTCGGCAGTTAACGTATCCAACTCTCAACTTCCCAAGTGACAGCACTTTAGTAGCTAACGCTGGCTGGAGAGAAACAACGACCCATTTCTGACCTCTCGCTGCCTCCCGAGTCTGTGCCACTCTTAAGTCCTCGGGTTTGGCCTCGGTTGACTTGCAGATTGCCTCTATCACTTCTTCGGGCTCCGCCTGTTCGTCAAGGTCTTGGATGACTACCTTCTGATATTGTACCAGCTCCTTCACTGCATCACTGTCACCGATCGCATCCCTTATTGCCTGAGTTAGCTCTGACCGTGACTCCGAATTTGGGTTTGTCCGTACCAATAGATCACCATCCCTGGTCTTCGACAGGCCAACTATATCATCAGAAAATGCCTTCACCTGCCCGTTTCCCTTGAGTTTTTTGAGTGCTTCCGAGTAAGTGCCGTCCTTAATTCGCACAATGATCGCCGGTGGTCGCTTTCTTTTCGGCCTGTCGCTCGCTTTGCCTTTTGTATTAGGCCGCGTGACAATCTCAGTGCCGATGCTTGTCAGGTCCCTTTCAACATTCTTCACCAGTGGTTTTTTCCTGGTGACCTCAGCCCATGAACTAGCCCCGCCGTTCTCGTTGTCGTGCTTCTTATTGCACTGATTAGCCCGTATGTCATTGAGTTCTTTCCTCATGGCCTTCACTTCTTGGCTAATGCCTATTATCAAGGAGTTTGTATTGCAAACGTCCCCGACTGGCTCATTAGATGGTGCCTCAGTTGTGACATTTTCCTGTGTCTGCGTGTGAGCAGGGTTATTCACTTTAGATGTAGAGGCACAATTTCGCCCTTGCCTGAGCACTCTGACATATTGTGTCATGACTTTGTTGGAGTTTACAAGGGTCTCCTTCAGCTCCTTATGGACATTCCTGGTGGTCTTGGCGAAGGCACACATGGAGTTAAGGTACCCACGGAGCTTGCTCAAAAGTTCGTCTTCGCTGAGCAGGCCAATGTCGATCACCTTCGTTTGGGCTGCCCCGTTACCTGCTTCCGTCTTCGCAGTCAAAACTCCGTCTGGGGCCTGGTTTTGTTGCTTGCTTGAGGGCACGACCTTCTCCGCGGTAGTGTTACCAACAGATGCAAACACATTTTGAGCGCTATCCTCCATACCACCAATGGTACCAACAGAAGCTTCGGTGGCTTTCCGGCCACCGGAGAGGGCCTGTTTTTGCGTGCCCGTTTGTGACACGGCTGTCTCAGCACTAGTAACCGGTTTCAGGTTGACGGGAGCCTGGCTGGCCACCCCCGCACCTGTTTTCTCGCGATTGTTTGATGACGACCTCTGACTGCTCGCTTGAACACAGTCAACTGCCGCCCCCTGGGTATCCGACCCCCCTGGAGAAGTAACTTTGCTTTAGGTTAGGTTAGGTTAGGTTAGGTTAGGTTAGTTAGGTTAGGTTAGGTTAGGTTAGGTTAGGTTAGGTTAGGTTTAGGTTAGGTTAGGTTAGGTTAGGTTAGGTTAGGTTAGGTTAGGTTAGGTTAGGTTAGGTTAGGTTAGGTTAGGTTAGGTTAGGTTAGGTTAGGTTAGGTTAGGTTAGGTTAGGTTAGGTTAGGTTAGGTTAGGTTAGGTTAGGTTAGGTTAGGTTAGGTTAGGTTAGGTTAGGTTAGGTTAGGTTAGGTTAGGTTAGGTTAGGTTAGGTTAGGTTAGGTTAGGTTGCGGCTTCCGATGGACTGAAGCCCCCGGCCTTCGTGTCTATAGCTGCTACTGGTCCCCAAATTGCAGCATCGCTGAATTCGAATATTTTATACTCCGCCTGGAGCGGAGCATCAGAACATCGGCTCTCCCCTGCGTCGTGGCAGGTGATTTCAACGCCAAGTCGAGGCTTTGGGGGAGCCCGACGGAAGATAAGAGAGGTGTCATTCTCGCAGATATGATGTCCGCCTTAGATTTATACGCATGCAACAGCGGCGACACCCCCACGTTTGTACGCGGCCAGTCGGAGTCACACATTGATGTAACTTTCGTCTCCAACACTATCAGGGGCAGAGTGGAAGACTGGAAGGTTCTGGACATTGAGTCACTCAGCCTCCATAAGTACATTAGCTTCACGCTTAAATCAACGCTCCCTCGGCGGCTGGCAATCGACCGGATGCCACCTGGCTGGTCTACCCGGTCACTTAAACCGGAGTTAATGAAGGCTTCTTTGGCCCTCACCCACCTGCCACCGCATGATCAGCTCCAATCAGCGGAACTGGAGGCGAGCAATTTAGTGACCTGGATAACGAAGGCGGCGGACAAGTGCTTGAAAAAAACCAGGACCTTCACAGGAAAACAACCGGTGCACTGGTGGAGCCGCGAAATCGGCCTGATCAGAGGAGAGTGCAATAAAGCGAGAAGAATCCACCAGAGGACACGAAAGAGGCTCGGTGAGGACGGCAGCCGTGCATCACTCGAACGCTGGAAAGAGCTACGGCGGTCCCTGGCGACCGCGATCAAAT
>JALBXZ010000281.1:47500-48767 GCA_027580255.1 Therioaphis trifolii
TCGCGAGGTGTCAGAGGATTACTGCACTAAGGATATCCTGTGCGTATAGGACGGTCTCGGACACGGCTGCTCTGTTCTTGGCCAAGATCCCCCCTGGTCATCTTCTGGCAGCTGAAAGATCAAGAATCAAAACCAAGGGGCAGGCGAGAATTCCGGGAGTGACGAAGGTGAGAGTCAAGCTGGAAGAAAGGTTGGCCACCCTAGAGCTGTGGCAAGCGGAGTGGACGGACGCGACTAAAGCAAGATGGACGTTCGCGTTGCTTCCCCACGTTCGTAGATGGTATGAGGCAAGTGTCACACCGACATTCCATTTGACGCAGGCGCTAACGGGCCATGGGTGCTTTAGATCCTACTTGTACAAGAGGAAAAGAGCCGACACGCCTTTCTGTATATATTGCGCTGACCTAGTCGAGGATAACGTGGAGCACACAATATTTGATTGCCCGAGGTGGGACACAGCAAGATTGCCGGTCGGGGCGTTCTTAGGAGGTAGAAGTCCGCGCAAAGAAGACGTTGAGGACCTACTCTGCGGACCGGTGTTCCAAGGCGACAACGAGCCGAACCCGGCCACGCTTATTCACGCCTCGCAAAGAGCCCGCGAAGCTTTCATTCTAATGGTTGACATTATTTTGGGAACGAAGGAGGAGGAGGAACGCCTCATACAGCGCGGAGGTGTTGAGTAGCTGACAGCGGAGTAGACTACTTCGAACCGTAACAGAACGGTGAAGCAATGTGGGGGGGTGCACGTACTCTTGTACGATGGGTAGAGACGAGTTCGGTCAGGTGCCGCTGACCCGTCTCGATCCCCACACCCCCCACAGAACCAGGCACCAGGGTGGGCGGAAGGCACTCGGGGACAGGTACTGGAAACAGTATCTGTCCCCGAGCTGGTGCTGCCAGCAACGGCACCGTATGTCGTAACCTGACGAAGACATGAAGACTTGACGGAAACTCGAAGCCAGCACGAGCTTCCAGGCCGGCTGGTGCTGGGCACCGGGCCGAGAAATCGGTTTGTTATCAGTAACTGAGCAGTAAGGTGGCGAGTGCATTCATGAATTGGTCAACTTAGACAACTTCACTTACGTATTTGTTATGTTATGTATTTGTTATAGGCCGAAGGCCACAGTTAGGGCCAGAGGCCCTCAATTTGTTCATTATTATTATTTTGGTTGTGAGAGAAGCAAGTGGGGCATGTCCCACCGCTGCTTCTCATTTGCTTTGTGTATTCATTTGAATAAACGATGGGGGCCGGGCGGCAGTAATGCTA